>JBCAUG010733498.1:0-11853 GCA_038406175.1 Haplosyllis leylae | reverse complement strand
TTGTGAAGGATTCCTGGAAAAACCTGGAGATTTGGAAGACATTGAAATAGTTACCCGCTCTGCAAGCACCTACTCTAATTAATTTCCTGACGCACACTCAGGGTGATCGCAGAGAGTACTTGCCAGCGGTTCATGTCAGTGTAGAAGCAGACAATTGTGCTAGTTTCTTTCTACTCTAAAAACTTCTTCGCTTTAGTTGTTGTCGTCAAGTCTGAAATCTTAGATCTGAAAGTGAATGTGTACCTGTTGTCCTGACTAGTGTTAACAACAAAATATCAGTCGTGATTTTGTCCTTCATGTGTGACACAAAAAATTGACCTTCGAACCTCTCCTTGTATTTCAGTAAAATAAATAACAAAAGCGACTGACTCCTAAATTAAGAATTTAGAATTGAAAAATTCATCGTCATTGAGGAGTCAAGAATTGAGCCTGTTGTTGTCTTTATCGACTATATGCACGAAATTCCTCAAGTTTAAAAGATGTTAGAAAGTAGTTTTTTGCAATGGTTACTTCTCATTTAATTATACAGTTCTGAGAATAATTATATTTCGATAAAGAGTCTAACCTGGTTCAACTAGGGACTTATTCCGAGTCAAATGTAAACTGAATACAATTTGGTATTTTATTTTATTGATGCGAGATTCAAACTATTATTGCCCAAAGTAACATTTGGCCCACATGAATTCAGATTGCCACAAAAATCAGAAAACTATTGTGGAGACTTGACACTCTGCAGGAAGTCTTGCAAAATTCTACCATTTGGGAGATCAGTAAATTCTGTCTCAATGTAAGTTCAATAGGAGGACTGGTTTTCATGCTCATTTTTGGTGGAATATCAACAAATATCAAAGTCATCCAAAATTTATCTTTTATTTGGCCAACTGAACTGGGATGCCCACTTAGTTGGCTTTAATTTCATGGGGATATTGAAATATAATATTAGCAATATTCATAAATATCTTTGAATTTTCAGAACCATGTGGTTTTTGTGGATATCAGTAAATTTTGACCAATGATGACAAACCAGTTTGATCCGGTTTCAACTAGTTTATACAGTCAGTAAATTTTGTCTAAAAATCTTTAACTGTCAACACCATTAAAATTCCCATAGGGACTGAATAAATTTGGACTAGACAAGTACTGTGAATCAGTAAATTCTGTCTTAATCTCAAAACATTAGGTAAGCAGAATTTGCAGTCAGAATTTATTGATCCTCTAACTATTTCTTGGATATTTAGCTCATTTACAAACTGAATTTTTGAAATATGGCCATGTAGCTTGGATCTACTCACTAATCCATGTAAGTTTATGTAATAATTAGCAGGATTCAGTCACTAGCTAATTTTGGATGTGTTAAAATATGAAATTCCCACAGACTTTGCATTGGAGCATTGAAAAATATCTAGACAGAATTTAACTGAAATCCTCACAAATGGCAAACTTCCTGTAGGTTACTTAAGGTGGCTGTATGTGTTCTGTTGTCTGTCATCCTTTATGTCTGCTAGTATCATAATTGACAAAAATGGTTGGGTTAATCTTCACCTTGAACCACCTTACGTGGTCTCTACTTGACCTCACAATAACTAAATCTAATATTACATGAATTGTGTTTGGACACACACGATGCTTGTAGATTCTTGACTCGGTTGCTATGAAAGAATCTGATGTGTTGTTTATGTTACAGGAGAGATATACTGTTAATTGTCACTGGGTTTGATACACATTCAAATTTATTTAGGATAGAGTGTGTTGGGTAGGCTGTGAGGGTCCTAATCGCAGGTCATGTCCTTGAACCAGTAGTTTCACAATTGTTTCAGAAAAAGTGTGGTGGCCCTGTTGATGATGTTCTGGCTGCAGGTCTCGTCCTTGAACCAGCACTTTCCATGATTAGAAGTGAATCCACCACAACGGTTGTTGTTTCCGCACCACATCTTACAGGCCTCTAGGTCCGTGTTCGGCATAGTATTGATGTCCCCGAAACGGTTACAGTCCTTACCAGAGTGCAGCACGAAACGTGAATCTGCTATGAGAGTCATGGCATTGATTACATTTGCACTAAAAGAAACCTCAGAAATAACAAAAGATATAAAGTCTGTATTCTACCAAAAATAATACCGCATTGGTTGCCATAGTAACCAGAAGCACAGTGACATCTGGCGGACGTCCATGTTTGTTCGCATGTCCCATGTCGACAATAATCAGGTTCTTCCATACATTTGTTGTAATCTGTAAATGCATCATGCAGTTACACAATCGTGCTTTTACTATTTTGTGTCCGATTCGTTTAATCAGACGAATTAGATGAATTCAGCTAGAACTAGTCAAGCATGACTTGTCTATTGTAAGATTTTTTGTGCTTCTAACTCGCAGTTGACTCTTTGGTGTGATGGTTAGGAAGCCTCACTGCTGTTCAGTAGATTCATGGTTCAAACCTCACAAACGTCTTTCTAATATTGCATCATTTTTTATTGTCTAATTAGATGAATTTCGAATTCAAAATAGGAAGAACTGAAATGTTGTCAAGGCAACATCACATGTCAACTTCCAAATAAATGATTGAAAATGGTTGTTGTGAGTAGAAGTGCAATCCCACAGGAACAGCTGCATTAAGTACTCACATTAGGTAACATGTGTCACGGTATTTGACGTTTCCGTACTCATCTGGGTCAGTGAAACCAGTCCTGTAGGCTAGTGAACCAGTCTACCATGTGGAATGTGGGTGGGGTAGAGTGGTGGTTTTAGGGATCTGTACTGGCAGTTTTCTGCTTTGCGGCTGTCTTCTCAGAGATTACCCTTCCCCATGTATGTGGACCTGGCCATAACACCCTCCAAACCACTCTATAACAAGAAAGCCAGAAGGCTTCATGCAGAGCGGTTTTGCACATTGTGCTCCATTCTCTCAAATCTGGAGAAATAAGCAATTCCCGCGCAAGGAACCTCTTCCATATCCGTATGAGACAAGTGATGTTGAGTTATTTTTAGCCACCCCGTTTATAATCCTCCACTGTCTGTGAACTCAAACCAATGGTCATGTAGTGGGTAGGACTTAACACAAAAGCTTCCAGGTATTTAAAGGCTTGTGTAAACTGTAACGGATCTAAACGAAGATCAGCTCGGTTCTTTTCACAAGGAAGGCACATTAATAAAAACACAAACTACTAAATAGTAATAGCTCATTTTTAATGTAGATTTCTGTTATCTACCAAGTAAGACAACATATGAAGTTCAAGTAACATATCAGCAAAGTAATCAGGTAACAACATATCAGCAAAGTAATCAGGTAACAACAATTTTCTCGGAGAGATGCTAACATAATTTGAGTTACAAGCAGCAAACAACTCACATGCATTCGGGTACACTGAGTACCTGGGTTGAGACATCACCCGGTGTAGTATCGTTTACAAATCCCCCCCCCCCGTTTTAAGTGGGTAGCTTCTGAAAATGATGGGCCCCTCCCTTAACCTAAGGGCCAAGGGTCCAACTTTGCTGGCTGCTCCCCTTAACACTTGAGCCATCAATATACAATTTCCCCTTCTACCTTCTTACCTGATAGAAATGTTTTCAATTAAATTTAAAAAAAAATTAAAAAATATTCTTGCAAATGAGACATAATTAATCAGGAGTGATAATTCATCTAAATATTTACAATAATTATTATATTATATTATTATATTATTATATATATTTCATATGTTAATTACAAGGTAAATTTGGACTTTTATCAATAAAAAGTATAGAAATTCATCATAATAAATTTATTTTATTTTTAAAATAAGTTGCTTTTTAATTAAATATACTAAAGTATCAAACATTATGACCTTTGAAATCATTTAATTGGAAGAAAATTAACATTTATCAAAATGGGTCCCACTCACAACAGTCAAAATAGTCCGGGTGGTCCTAAAAATGTGGGGTCGATTAAAATCACCACACCAGTACGGTTATTTATTACGCGTCATAAGGTGCTGTCGTACGTACCTGTCCTAATTTTCAGACACATGTAAAGTTGTATAATTCCACTTAAAGATTTTTAAGGCAATGCTCTATTCATAGTCACAAGTGTTTTTTTGTGAAAAAAATGAGCATTGCTTTAAAAGCCTTTAAATTAGTTAATGACCATGGCCTTTGTTGATTATCAATACAATTTTCTCACCTTTCAGGCTTGAACATTCTATTTGATAATCAACAAGGCCTAGGTCATTAGCTATAACATATTTATTTTTGCCCCTTTTACTATCTATCAATACCACCTACCTGTAACATAGACAACTGAGGTTGCATTATCAACCATATCTGACCCGTTGCTAAGGCAGGTTGTCATCTCACAAGTGATGATGTCACTGGTTGTTATGACATTGACTGCCAGGCAACCAGGAATGTCATAGTAACAAGACAGAACACACTGCTCCTCTGACGTCACATTCATGATGTTCAGAACTGTCGTAGCTGTTGCTAGGAGACGTTTGTTTCGATAAACCTTGACGACATGAGTGTCATTTCGTAATCAGTTCACGTCCTAATCTCCCAAAATAAAATATATGGATTTAATTGTATGAAAAAACCAAAACAAATGACGTTGCGTCGTTGACCCAATTGCTGGCACGTAAATGAAGTCATGACAACATTCTTGTGTAAACAAATTTCAACCAATGACTGAAGGTTAAAGTAGGCCTAATGCATTTTGTGTAAACAAATTCTATCCAATGACTGCAGGTGAAGGTAGGCCTAATTTTCATAAAACTGCCTGGGACAGTCCTCTCGACTCAACCAAGAAGTTGGCTCTAACAAGACATGAACAACACAAAATCAGCCTGATTTACGATGAAATAATAGGCATACTCTGTCTGATTTGTAAAATATAACATATAAATATAAAACTTTAAATATAATTCTACCTCGCCTCATGCTATTTAATTACCTCAGACTCTGAAGGAACCAAATAACCTTCCTTGCATTGAAATTGATCAGACGGCAAAATACTCATCTATGTTTTATGGAAAATTTTCGGTTTAAGAAACTTTCATTGAGTTTGCAGTCTGGGTTGGCTCAGACCTCGGGTGTGGTAGGCGGTGCAGTCTGCATTGGCTCAGACCTCGAATGTGGTGGATGGTGCAATCTGTGTTGGCTCAGACCCCGGTGTGGTGGGTGGTACAGTCTGGGTTGGCTCAGACCTCGGGTGTGGTGGATGGTGCAGTCTGGGTTGGCTCAGACCTCGGGTGTGGTAAGTGGTGCAGTCTGGGTTGGGTCAGACCTCGGGTGTGGTAGGTGGTGCAGTCTGGGTTGGCTCAGACCTCGGGTGTGGTGGGTGGTGCAGTCTGGGTTGGCTCAGACCTCGGGTGTGGTGGGTGGTAGGTGGTAGGGCAACAAGAGGTCTGTGTCGAATCTGGGTGAACTGTTTGTAATCGTTATATGAGGTTTTTCTGTAAAATGGTTCAATACAAAAAAGTTTATGTCACTGAGGCATAGGATTTGGTGCTTGCCAGATCTGGTTTGTGACGATACCAAGTCGATTGATGTGTCTACATTGTCTATTGATCTTTGGCAAGAGTGCTGTTTTCAGTGACATTTCCTTGTCCTTGATTTTCTTTTCCACTTGGTTCAGCAGATTTTGTTAAATTGTGGCACTGATAAATTTTCATCAGAACATCTTTCTTGGGGTTGGCTGGTGTTTGGTTTCTCAGGTGCTGGGTGACCACATTTGAATAGATCTTCATTGTACGCCTGCTTTGCAATTTAATTTAGACATTCCAGATAATGCTTGAGTGTATCAAGATTTTTGTGCTGAGTACCATTAGCTATTCGATGGTTATTGTGCAAAGCATTTGATGCAGCAGACAGAGAGTCACCTTGGCTCTTCTTGTTTTTTTGTTAAATGTTATCCCAATAAACTCATTTCCAAATGTGGCATTTTCATAGAAAATGCCTCCTTTCCCTCCGTGGCTAGTATAATACATAATATCAAAAATGACTTTGTGAAGAGGAGCACTTCTGTGTTGATTCTGTCACCCATTGCTCTTAGAAAATATTCTTGAAATAATTTCTCAACAGTACCCTTTTCTAGGTATAAGGAACTGATATAGTTAGACATTTTTCCTTGTGGTCATAGAGTATTTCAGTGAATACAAGGTTTGCCTGTGTGAATATTCTGTCATTCGTTATAATTATTGCTGAAAGGGGGACTTTGTAGGTATCTGTTTCCTGTTTATAGATGGAACAGTTTGACAAAACTGCCTTAAAACCTGTTCTAACTTATCCTGTAGCAGTTTTTCAAAGTTTTGGATTAAATAGTCAAAGAATTTTGAGAACAGATTAGATCTTGTCGACTGAGAATGTGCCATTGTGTTAGAATGGTTCATTGAGGTTTTGTACACTGGGGCAAACCCTTGGTCACCTCACCAAGGTTTTCAGGGTCAAATTCTTGGTTGTTACCGCCCGAGTGTGTTGTACGACGGGAAGGTAAAGTTTTCACAGGCGCCGGTCAGGTCCAGGTGAGGAGGTGGGTACCCCAGCCAGGTTCAGGTCAGGATGAGGGGGGTGCCACGGATGGGATGGGGTACCCCCCCCGCTGGATGGGGTACCCCTCCCCCCTCCAAGCATAACGAGCCCTTGCTACGCGTCGGGCGGTATACTTTTTCTCATCTCTCACAAAAATGATATTTTAACTCTTTTTATGCATTCTAATAAATTGTACAAAGAAATATCTTACTGTAGATGTAGAAATGATACAGAACAAAGTATCGGTAGACCCTCATGTTTCTCACGCTTGGTACGGTTGGTTCTGGTTGTCCAAGATTAGGTTCGCCTATTTTCATGACACGTTTTATAGACGTCAGTATATAGTTTTCATGTATTGGCTCCTTTGGATAGAAAAACATCAAAGATAACACATAAAACAATTAAAGCTGGCTCGTAGTGGAGGCTTATTGATCGGGATGATATCATGCTTTTACATCACCAGTCTCGTTTCACGCTGATTGAAATGGAGGACCTAACTAATCCGTGCAATTTCGCATCAGCCAATTCGCGATAAAATCTTTTGATGAAATATAGACAGTCATGTTTTTCCCTGTTTTCAGGGGTCGGGAGCCGGGTGGAGCACCGAGAGCTAAGAGTGAGCACATAAGCACAGATCAGCACAAATAAGCTTTAACCCCGCACTCCCAAAAATGCACTAAATTGAAGCACTTTAAAGTTTCATTGAATTTTTTGTAGCAATCTTTTTGATCTCTTTTGAAACATTAATCTCAAATATGAGATAGATTTGGCTAAAGTACAAAATGCTAATAAATTCTAATATATCTGTAGATTTGGCCATAATTTTTTCAGCATCATTGAGGCAATAGACATATTTGGAACAAGAAAGTCCTACTGTGCAGCAAGTGCTCACCGGGTACCCTGACCTGGATCTGGCCTGGGGGTATAGTAGGTATAGTAGGTATGGTAGGAGGTATGGTACATTAGGGGGTATGGTACATGGGGTACAGTACAGTATGGGGGTGAGGAGGGGGAGGGGAGGAGGGTACTGTACAGTACAGGGGTATGGTAGGGGGTATGGTAGGGGAGGGGTACCCTGACCTGGACCTGGCTGGGTGGGAGGGGAGGGATGGGAGGGGAGAGAGAGTGGTACCCTAGCATGGACCTGGCAGGGGGGAAGGGAAAGGATGGGAGTCCCCATGACTCACACCTGTGAAAACATTACCTTTCCTGTCATACTACATATGCGGGCAGTAATAATGAAATTTCAAGTAGACAAGTCAATCTCAATATTGGCTCAGCAGAAAAACTCAAAATATGTCTCATAAGTTTTACTGTTATTGATATATTTGGCCATAATTTTTGGTTGATATTCATCCAGTGGTTTTTCCGATGTGGACGGATTTAAATCTTAGATGCTCTGTAGAAGCCAATGCACATTTAATGTTTTGCAATCATTAAAGTTTCATGGGCTTCCACTGGCTCCCGATCCCCTGGTTTTGAATCAGATTTATTAAATTTGATGAATCAGTTGAAACCAACTAGAACCCGTCAAGCATGACTGAAGGCTATTGTAAGCTTTCCTGTGTCTCTCAGGGACCGTTTGCACTTGACTATAATGATGCAAACTTTGAAGTTGTTAGAAATGGGTTGCAACGTTTCCAATGTTACTATTCACATTTGACGACAAAGACAAAATTATACACTGTCATCAATCAATGTCATCAATAGAAACTTTTTTTAATAACAAAAAGAGTTGTCGTCAATAGCAACCGGTTCCTCACTCATAGTTGGCTCATTGGTGTTATGGTTAGCATGCCTATCTGTTTATTATTGGATTGGCGATCGAATCTCAAAAGGATATTTTTTTAATGTGATATTTTTTGTCTTATTAGTTGAATTTGAATTTTTTAATTCAAAATCCAGAAATGAAAAATGAAAAATCGGCCCTCATCCAAATTAGCTATTTCTACACAATATCAAGGAGTGAACAATTTCACTTTGGTGGGTCGAATGCAAAATAGTAGCTCTATCTGACACTAAACAAAGGGGCAAAACACCTCAAAATATGATTGAAGTTTTACATTTTCTGTTAGTCAGCGGGAAGTTAATGATGGATGTCCAATGATGTTTTCCACCAACAATGGATCGTCAATTTTCTGATGCTATCCTTCATCAACAATCAGTAAGCAATACTTGTAGACACATCCACAGGTGCGTAGATCAAAAAGGCTCGGTTGTCAATCTGACCTTTTTTCAGTCAGCAGGTGTCACACCAGAGGTGAACTTTAGGATCACCCAGGCAAGAAAGTATGCAAAATGGGACCCACCCTGGCTTTGAAACCCAGGGCAGACATCATCAGAAATCCAAAACAGGGGTATGAGTGGCCCTACAAAAAGGACTTATGTCTTCCAAAAATTATTTTAGAAAAAATTAGTAATAAGTACACACCTCAAAATATTCCTAAAACATGAAATTTCCTATTATCACCTATCAGCTGACTGGTTACTGGGGCCAACAATTAGTAAATAAGGCCAATCAATAATGAAACTTTAGAGTTCTGATGATATTCTTCACAATCAATGAGTAAAATACCTCCAAGATCTGGCTGAAGCATGAAATTCCTTATTATCAGCCTCTATCTGACTGGGTTCTAGGGGTAACAATAGATAACTAGTGGCAACCAATAATTAAATTTCAATGTTCTTATGCTATCCTGCACTTACATTCAGTAAAACACCTCAAAATATGTCTCAAACATCAAATTTCCTGTTATAAGCCACTACCTGTCTGGTTCCTAAGGGCAACCAATGTTCTGATTCTATTGCCACCAATGGTCAGTAAAACACCTCAAAATATGCCTGAAACATGAAATTCCTTATTATTATCAATAAACTGACTGTTTGATAGGGGAAACAATTGGTAACCAAGGGTACTCAGGTATGGATCTTCTATGGTCATAAGCTCACCTCCACTAACAATGAGTAAAATATGTCAAATAAATAAAAATATGCTTTTCACAACAAATTTCCAATTTTTAATGGGAACCATCTTTAATAATTCAAGATGGCCACCATTAATGAGATGCAATATGGCCCAAAGGCTTCCTGCCACCTTAGTTTGAATTGAAGTTTTCTAATGTTTAGTCCCCACCAAATGCAAATTCACGTATGTGCACACTGTCCCCTCCAACTACCAAACAAGTGACCAAAAAACCGTCCATTAACCACGTAGGTAGCTCTGACGAGCCACCAAGAAAAGTTTAACTAGATCGCAACAAAGTTTTGCTGTTAATTTGTTTCAGAAAAAGTATAGAATTGAAGCAATATTAAATCCATTTAGATTCATTGTCTCTTTGCAATAATCAATATGTACATGTAAAGATTTTATTTTCATCAAAGAGACTATTTGTCATTTGTCAATTTATACCTGACCCCACACGTACACTTAAAATGCTACGGATACCATTCACATCTGACCAAATCAATCAATTTTCAATATATCCATGGAAATCAGTGACTCTTTTAAACCTTTTTTATGACTCATCTTCAGAGAAACTTTAAAATCAAGAACTGCATAAGGAATCTTAAAAAATTAGTAATTGAACAGACGGATGCCCGGAGATCCTCATTTTTCTCACATTTGATATTACTGATACTGGCTGTCCCATATCAAGTTCGCCTGTTTTGTGGCACATTCTTTTGAAGTATATTTATGTCATTTATCAATAGTACTTAGGTCTAATTAAAAGTTGCAAGTTGCTTTTGTAACAGGTTGATATTGACCCCAGTGGGCATCCAACCTCATTCCGTGTGGTTTTCGATAAAAGCAGTTATTGCCTACCCAATATTGAGCGATTGTGATGAGTTGGGATCCCCCTATGAGTAAATGTACCAATCATGCACTAATTACATCCCCCCGTGATGGGATCCCCCTGAACTATCCAATCAGTGTTTCCCATCACATACACAGTCCCACTAACCAATCAAAGTCCAGGAAGCACTTCCTAGAAAGTAGGACCTCCAGAGAACCACCAGTCTAGGTATAAAATAGCAAACAGCAGGAACTTTTCAGGTAGATCTAATTGGTGGGAGCCCTTCACCCCTCCTACCTGGTGCAAACTGAAAGCACTCAAAATCAGCTGTTTTGGTGAATTCAAGCATTCCAGCAATACTTTCAGTCCCTGGAGGGCAGGAGGAGCCCAAGCCTCCACCATATCAACCTGTAACTAAATGATCAGTAGAAACCACTTAACAAGATGCCTACATTTGTGTGTGGAACTTGTTAGTTGATTACCTTTCTATTTCAAAGTGTCTTAGCTGTATGTATTCCAACCTACTGTTTCTTGTGCTGTACAATATACTGTGTTCTAAACAAGTGTGCATTTGAACTCTAATGTCTACATTGTGACCTATGACTGAATCAATCTGTCTGTCTTTCTTAGACATTATGGAGGTGTATTATATCCTACATGTGGATTCCCCCTCCTTGTAACCTGTTTCACAGTCTTTTGAGTATAAATTAAGGTTGTACAGAAGCTGTGTATTCTGTTCAGTGCAAGCAACTCATCAGAGGTACTGATTATCTGCAGTCCTGACTAGATACTGGTACCTAGCCATGGGTACCCCACCTCCTCAGCAGCATTATAGCCTTCAACTTCTTCCAATCTTTGGGCCCAGTGCATGAACTACAAACCATGACTTTGCGTTAGGCAAGAGGAGCCATCATATGAATGCTCTTTACATTTCGAGGAGGAAGCAAAAAATAGAAGATATCTACCTAGTATTGTCGAGTGTAGTTCCCTGTTAGATTTACAATGCCAAATGCAACAAAAAAGTAGAAGAAAATATTATCAGTAGAAGTAGTAACACACTCACGGTCCGAGCATAATTACAGACAGTATTCTGGCTAAATTACAATGGTACATCATAAATGTAACATTATTGTACTTATTCAACAATAAAATTAGGATCAATGTATCACAAAGTATCGCGCATTTTCTACCACAGGACTTTGCTGTCCCAGATTTAGTTCGCCTGTTTTTATGACAGATACATTGAAGTCAGTTACTATATTTGCCCATTTTAATAGTTGTTTGTTTTTTAAATTATCTTTGTTGGATAGAAGTAAAAGGAAATCTATATTAATTATTTTCCTCACACATACTTCAGTTAATCACAAAGTGATTGCTAGGAGTTCATGTAAATGTGTGGCCTTCCCTTCTAAAAGTTCTCACATCTAAGAGACCTGAAACTGAATGTATTCCCATTCTGCTACATTGTGTTTGCAACACAAGATCATTGGAGTTTTCTCTAAATAGAGCAGAACTTTCATCGAATTCAGTGAATTCAGAGAATCTGAAAAATCACTGAGGCATG
>JBCAUG010733487.1:0-11854 GCA_038406175.1 Haplosyllis leylae | reverse complement strand
TGGGATGGTGGTGGGGTACTGGTGGGGAAAATCTTCCTGCAAGCTGAGAGAAGCGCAGAGCATGGTAGTGCTGCCTTGTAGGAATACCGAGGTATCAACTCGTTTTACTTCAAGATTACTTTTTTTTACTTCCAAGGTGCAGCGCATTTGAATATCATTCCACGTCTGATGCTTTTCACTGTTTATTAATTGCACGTCAATGCTCCATTCCTTTTAAAGAGTAAAGCTTTTACACTCAAGTGCTTTATCAAGGGAAATCAATTCGGTTGTTTTCAGAGTAATTCAAGGTCAGAAGATTAATATCAAGAAGGAGGTACTGATTGTGGAAAGAACTGCATTGTTAAAAAATCCGATTTCAACCACGGACGAACTATTATCATTTTCTACCTAGGATATGATAAATTTCAAAGGTTTTTGGATATATATCCGTTGTTTCCGGAAATTTCTAAACCAACATGTGACCAAGTCTCGTTCACATTGTATTTTACACTAATGTGCAGACGTGGCTATGGGAAATTCCTCATACTGAAGGATCTGACACAGTACTTTGAGATAAACTATATTGTAAATGCATTTGCTTTATTCTCCCATGTGGAAACGACGCCCCAATTACAAGCACTTACAGTAGAATGAAGGACGATAATAAACCAATAACTCATTTCATTTCAGTAAAAGAGGCACATTATGGATATTAATACCACAGTCCCAAGGGCTTTTTCATGCATGATGAGATATTAAACGTCGAATTTCTTTCCTTGCGTCATTCATGAAAAACTAATGTGATAAAAGACTAATTGCAGAGTAATGCAAGAAGCATTATTTCAGCTCGGCTTCTTTCAATAATTGCATTGACCAAATTGGATTTACATTTCACCGTGATGGTATTATAAGCTCGTTTCGCTTTCTTTTTCCCTTTCCCCTGGGTTCTAAACTGGTATACGCATCTAAACTGTGATGTATTTCAGTTTGAAATAGGTACAAGAATTTAATCTCAAAAAGAAAAAATATCCTTGAATTTTTTAAAATAATAATGGTGACAGAGGTGAGAAATACGACATAAGTGATCCGGCGGTGTACATTACCAGATGTAATTTTGTCAGCGCATGCACGGACATGCAAATCTGGTTCTCTGGTGTACCATGACCAAACCTTTTCAGATTCCATTAAAGTGGCACTCTCATGCAGCTGGTAAATCTTTTCAAAAATTGAGCACAAGAGGAAAAAACTATTTTACGATTCAGAACAGGAGCTGGTTTCCCCCTTTTCTGGTTCTGTAAGTTAGCCCCTTAAATCAGCGTGCAAGCTGTCATCCCTACAATCTGCAAAACAAATCGATAAGCTCTTCCTGCAGTACCGTATTTCCTGTTCCTGCCGTCAGCAGCCCTGCACCCTGCAATCACAAAATGATCAAAGTGCCCGGCATTATCAGATTATGTGGATGCAAAGGGGTGGGTACAGCTTCAAATTAATTATGGCAGTGAAAGGTAATGATGATGCAGCTTTTAAAAAGCTGTATATTAAGGAACACGGTGTGTGATATGACTCGCAGTGTTAAAGCGAGCTACTTTACAAAAGCTGTACAGGGGAGTAGTAGACCAGGAGGCCACATGCAGCTCAGTAAGTATGGATGGTGCAGCAGCAACAACAGGGCCAGCTTCAGCAGCTGCACATATGTAACAACAGTGAGTTGTTGTGCAGTGTGATAAAAGCGGGGTCCAAACACAATTGTCTTGAGTTTTGGACCATGACAAGTCAACACCATGGATTCTTGCTGTCTAGAAACCATCACTTACTTCGAGGATTTTCTAATGGATGGACCATCTGCTTGAGTAGCTCAGCTGATATCTATTCCAAATAGGAAACAGGAAAGTAGGGACCGTATCTCATATTGACTTATTGGAGGAACCACGTCAGCCCATTTTCAGCCCTAGAAATAAGCCATATTGACACCGTGTTTGCAGACAGGCTTAGGCAGGAAGTATTGACACTCTGCATTGTCAGAGGGTCGTAATCTATGAGGTAAGCCTTTCAACAATCTTTGAATACACTCCACACATCAGCAGTTTCAACATCCTTCTGTCCTTACCCCGGTGTCTGAGACTTCCCCAAACTCCTGTGTTAGTGATTTAAGTTTTTCGTCTTTTACACAAACTTCAAACTTGGTCTGCGTGACTTAAGATGAAAGGGCTGTACAGTTTTACACTGCTGTGAGTGCAGCTATGTATTCAGATTACTTTGAATTCCTCACCAATAAAAAAGCTAACAAACATCCATGTGGACGGTCATAAACGTAGGCTTATGTGACATTTAATTGGAAAAGTCCATATTGGTCATTTAAATAGCAAAGGCTCATTTAACATTGGTACAAACATTTCGACACAGTTTATGATTTCACAATAATATGTCACGCATGAATGGAATGGTTTTAATGGGTACTCAGACAATACATGCAACAACCGAGAGATATTGAAAGCAATACAAGGTGAACACAGTTTTCACCCACATTACCTCTGGCTGGAGAGACTAAGTGCGGTCTGTTTAGACATGGGACTCCGGGGACAAACATGGGCAGCCCAGGGCGGAAAATTCCTGAAATAAACTCTAAAGGTCAAACACGCTGCTTGACAGGCGACACTATCACCTTAATCTGGACCCGTTATGGATAGAGCTGTCCATTTCCTGAGTGCGCCATATAATCAGCTGATTGGGAACTGGATTTAGAAAGGCTTCTCTGCACAAATACGTAGGCATTAGGAAATCGTCGTGGACAGGGTTGATTTAAGATACGCAAGGATAATAGGTTGATGTCGTGTACAGGTTGTGACAGCCTCTAATCTCATGTGTCACTAACAAAATGTTATTTGTGTAGAAGCCATAATAGTGACCACACATCAGCTTCTTAGTGCAGTTAATAAAAGCGTGAGAACATGAAAGGTAGTGATGTGCTAAATTGCATGGATTTGTAAGAAAATTCAAAGTACTGCCTTTAAAATTATATTTATTTAAGTGCGTGCTATCTGTCATTCATGTACATGTCTTTTAAAACAAACTACAGCAAGAAAGTCCATATTACATTGGTATTCAAGAATCGAGCACTCTACTGTGCGTCCCGTTGGCAAAAATAGAAAATAAGGCATAAGACGCGCATGCAAAATTATTGACTTTTTGAATGACCATCATTATGCTTGCAAGAAATGGTGAAAATAAAACAACCCACTTCATGTTGTCACAGTGTTCTAAGTTGCAATGGAGCGCTGATGATAATTACTATTGACAGAAGAAGGAAGTTCAATAGGCATATCGAACACTATTAATGGTCATCGCAAGTGCTGAAGGCACTGCTTTAAATCAGGTCACTTGAAGGACAGAGACATTGCTAATGTCATTGGTATTGAATATTTGAAACGCTGGTATTTTTAGGATTCTAAGAAAATCCCAAGCGCTGCAGATTCCTGTTTGTCCACATTCACCAGAATTTGTGTGTATCTTGAAGATTTCATGTTTACTGTGAAGTGCTGTGAGTACAAAGCCCGAAACAGTATCCATTTAAAGTCAACTCTCCGAAAAGTGAGTGGGTGAATAGACTGTCCCATTCAACTTTTCAATATTCCAAGTGTATTTGCCGGAGCTTTACTTCTCTTTTAACGGAATAACAAATATTGGGTGAACAAATCATATCCATTAATGGAAGGCTATAACATTACACACCCTGCTGCCGGGTCTGTTGCCTTATTTGAAGCTGTATTTTTACATTGTCATAATCAATCACGGGCAGCATGTTAAAACTTGGGTGAAAAATACCCAAAGGGCACACAGCTTTAAACGCGAGACGAGCAGACTGCCAAAATAGACTTTCCTCAAAATAATTTAAAGCTTCAAGTTTTAAAGATTGCACACTCCTCAAAGGCTTTTTTTTGACTTTGAAGAAAATGGAAAATTCTCTGTCTTCGTGTATTAAACGTAGTTGGAGGAGAACTTTGTGTAAGATAAAAAAGTGTCCTTGTGTAATGCAAAAGATTGTAACTTTCGTTTGTGCCTCAAATCAAGGGTATTAGATCTACATCTGTCTGTAATCATGTGGATTAGATCTACATCATCTATCTGTGTTCAAGTGTATTAAATATGTGATCAGGTATGCTGGTATAATTAAGTGACATCTACCCTGTTACCACATCAGGTTCCCATCAATGATTGGCTAATGACTAAGTTACTCTTGATTGTATAATGCCATTGATTGGTCCATATGATCACATGATTATGTCTCATTGGATGGAAGAACTTCCGTGTTGAGTCTTGTGTTCATGCAGTAAAGAACCTATTCTTTTTCATCACACTAAACTTAATTCTATAATTTATGAGAGAAGTTGCCAAATTAACTATCATTTTATGACGAGTTGGCCAACTCAAGAGAGTAGTTCCTGATCAACATTTCTACCAAGATGCTTTTTCCTTCTCACGAAAATGAATTTTACTTGTATTGCATAAATATCTGTATCAGTGTGAAGCTTTAAATTATTTTGAGGAAAGTCTATTTACTGTGTTCAGTGTTCCCCAATTATCACACAATGAGCTCACACTTAACAGAATTTTAACTCTGGCATGTAATTACTTTTTGCACCAACTGGTTAGACCACCACAATTAACAGCACCAATTTATCGACGGTCGATTTTGTAATTTTCCATTCCACAGCAAAGATAATTTAGACCACTGTTTATTAAATTGGCAGGATTGAGAATGCTAATTTTCCATTCCAGTCAGTTGGTCCAGAATTGTTTCAATCCACTCTTTGATGGGAAAGACCCAGGCTGTTCAGCTGTGCAATTTACATGATACCTATTCACTACGGAAGGGAAACGTGGTTCTAAATGTACTTGGTGCATGAGCTAAATTAATTTCACAAGTGGAGATGCACCACACGTTATGATTATTTTACAACTTTAAATTATGTAATAGAACAAGGAGATACAATACACCTGGGTAATATTAAGTTTATCTTTTGATCCACTAAACTGTGAGGGCGGCCGTCGGGGTCATGCAGTGTATTAACAAAATAATCGGCGGGATTGACCTGGGATTTATGCGACATTCTAAACTCTTTTGTAACAATTACTGGCCTTCTCACTGAAGCCAATTCAGGAAGGAAATGCTGCTTATGCATTTATAAGGAATATTCATTGTCTGGGTTAGGCATATGACCGTTACTGTCCATGTTCTTTGAAACGGGAGAGTCGCAAAAGAGAGTGACTAATATCAGAATAATGAGATTTTATGAGTGATAAAAAACTCAGCCAGTGGATCAACGCGATTAAGTCCAACGGCCGATTTAACAGGCTCTCTATCTACACGGGACCGTTTAGATTTAATGAGTTAACCCTGACAACTAGCACTTAATTAAATTACCTCAATCTGTAATCCAGTCACTGCATTCAGTGGCAAAAGTCAAGCTTCATCAGTCTAATCAGGTCTAGCAGTGAACTCCGCCATTGTTCTTCTGGTTTCAATATTCTGCCGAAGCGATACATGTGTGGAATCATGTCCTCTTCACAAAATACCGCAGAGCGAAGATGGGACTATTGATATCGTGTCTTGCTGCAGCTTTAGGTCTGTACTATCTGCGTGAGAGTGAGGAACGTCTACAGGCTCTGTTTTTAGGCAAACACTTGTAGTTGTCTCGAGAAACGAATTTCTCGTTAAAAGCTCGCACGAATCTATCGGTGGGCTGTCACTCAAAAGCTGCGGGTGTCTCTGTGTGGACTGGGCTGGTAATATAAAATCTGAAGGTGACTGAGCACACTTTGCACATCAAATCCAATTAAAAAGGTTGATGAAAGTACAATCTATTTATTTCAGGTACAAAACTGGAAGAAACTTGCGTTGACATGGGAGAGTAAAACACAATCGAAATATAAAACCAAAGTGAAAACTAGGGCACTGAAATTAAATTGACAACAGCGGACATTTGAACAATATGTTTATTCGGAAATGAAATAGGATGAAGATGAGATCACCAAAAAGGCTGTCTCTGCGAACATGGTGGAACAAAGTGCGGACCTACAAACAATACCTTGCACTGATACTGGTGCCCTATCTCTTTCTCATTCTCATATTCCACACACAACTGACAGTTTATGATGGAAGGGGAAAGGAAGACGATCAAGATGTGGATGGCGTCAATTCCATATTTGCTGCAGGTGAGTGACTTGAGTTTTATTTATTTCAACGTGCTACTGCCTTATGGCATTGTCCCTGCTCAGAGCCCGGGGGCGATTAGTTACAACTGAATTAAAAGCTGCAGAACAATGCCATGCGTTTTTTTAAACTTTGATGGCATTAAGATAAAAGGTCTTTGGTGGTTGCCAAATGTTCCTCAGGCCGGTAGCTACATTTCCAGAAAATAAAAAGTCAAATCAAAATGCCTGATGTGTTTCTAAAAATTCAATCTTTGAATACTTTATATGGAAATTCATTGCCTTGAGACAGTAACTCTTTACTGTGTGCTATCATTGTTTCCCCATAATTTCGATTCCCGATACTTTGAACAAAATTTTGAACTATATGGTGTTAAGGTTAGTAATACCATGTGGACACCAATGACTCTCCAGACATGCAATAACAAGCTACGAAAACAGAAGAGACCAGACAGGTCTCGATAGACAGAACGGTTGCAGATAAATCATGAGACGCGGCCAGTATGCAGCGACATGAAACAAATAGATGTTCACCACAAATAATTGCCTGCTTTTTTAGTTCCGTATTCCACAGAATTTTCCACCTAAACTGACATCCAGTTATCTCCATTTGTAGCAAAACTGTATGCTGAGCTATTGGTAAACTTCACTAGAATTAAGTGTTAGATCTAATAGTAATTATTTTGTACTTTAGCTCATTGTGTAAAAAATAAATTAGTTTCTTGCCTCGCCCACAGATTCCAACCTGAACAGAGATAACAGGGAGACTGATATTGGTAATTATTATCACAACGAACTAGCCAACCTGAACAGAAGAGTAACCCGTCCAGCGGATGAGGGACTTCACCATGCGAACAGTCGACATCATGCACTTCGCTTTTCGCCGCATCAAAGGAAAAATCTGGGGGTAGGTACTTACATTTAATTGGATACCTTGCAACCCTTTTATAATAAAAATTAAACAAAACCCGAATTACACGTACTCCAGCATAGTTGACAATGGTAAAAATATCGAAATATGCTTTTGGTCAATGTAAGGTGAGTCGCCAATTCCATCAAAGCGGGGATTTAGAACACCTTTCACGCTGTGATAAAATATTAAGAGACCACAGCCACTCCAATGGATAGTGCTACTGTGCAATATTCAGCCTGTTTTGCTGCGAAGAACACAGTGGCAGAACATCTGTGAGACTCTCTAGGTTTCACCAAAAGAACAGATTCTCTGCAAACACAACACATTATTAATTCCCTAGTATTAATCTTTCATAACAAGTGTTTTAATGCTTACAATTTCTGTTGAAGTTTCTTTTACTAGTGCGGTCCTACCACTCTAGAAACATTAAAAAGAAACAGACGGAAACGTTGCAAATTCTTCAAAAGGCGACACTTTTTCACAGACATGCTCTTAATGTAGCTAAAAATTAAGCTCTACATTATGATGTGTGCATTTTATGGTTACAGGTTGCCCTGGTGGAGCCCGTCGACCAAGCAGAGGAACGCATTCCAATTCCCCAGATCACCGCCGAACAGCTTGGATCTAAAGGTCGCAGTTTAGGGGCCTTGGACTCAAAGAAACAAGAGCAACACGGCAACATAGCAGTGTACGATATTGATTGGGATACTCAACAGAATAACTATCTGGATAGTGTTGCTGATCTGGAGCCTGAAGAACCGTATAAGGTGAGATAGATTTACACATCCTGGGAGTACTACAATGAGGAAACAAGCAAACACTATAGATTTTCCTACCCTTTGTACTCATCAAAATGCATTAATTTCCAGAAGTAGATTTTTCATGATTTCGCGTCCTTATTGACCATTACAGTTTGCCCGACACAATTTTAAACTTCGTGTATAGTAGCATTCTGGTTTTTCATATTCTTACTTCTGATGTGTCCTTTGTTCCTATTCCATAAAGAACAATATTGAAGGATGGCAACACAAAACAAGTCTGATATTAAATGGTCTCTTTGCGGAAGACATCTTTAATGCTTCAGCCGTAATTGAAGAGAAAAATATCATCCAAATTTTATGCTTTGAAAGTGCTGAAGGTTGAATATGGAAAAAGAGCACTTCTGTTGGGATCTGAAAATAATGTCCATGATAAAGTAGAGTCTGCAACTGGAAATTTGATTTATGCTCCCGGTGCTTCAACCCATTACAACATGTTCTTTTCTCGTTTTGTTAGGATAACAGAATTGAGTTGACATGGAAGCACTCCAGTTGGGTGTCCAACAATAAAACGCTTAACAAAGGCACTCACGATGGTATCATGATGGAGCACTGTTTGAAGAATAATGGTCCGACAGGGAAGGGACTGTACCCCGAGAACGGTACAGCACGTGGGCAACTCTTCACTGATCACAGTAAATTCCAACCCCTCCTCAACAGCTTTGTGTACACAGCCTTCTATGATGATAGACAATCAGGACTGGCCTATGTCCACATCATTCTTCTGCTCAAAAAGATCGAAAAGCCTGCTGTGTATTGCCATTTTCCTTCAATACATCACCACCCTGGGGATAAAGGAAGTGGACCAAAGTATGTAACAGTTAAGGCCAATTACTACGAAATGTGTGAGAATCACGGTAAAGACTATGGAGGCTGGATAGCCCAGTGTGAAGTGCCTTCCGTTCTGGGGAGACTACCGCCTTGCGAGGTGACCCTGTCCATCCACAGAACTTATCCACTGAAACACAAACTTAAAAGTGATAAAAACAAGTCCGTAAACATTCCAATATTTGTCCTACAGAATCCAGATGTGAAGCCGCTGAACTTTGGTGTCTGTGTCCCACCATTGTTTGGTTATATTCCAACAACGACACTGATTGAATACATCGAACTCACCAAATTATTAGGTGCTCAACACTTGACGTTCTATGCCCACCAAATTCCACGCGAAGTGCAAAAGGTGCTACATTACTACGAAGACAAAGGTGATATAACCGTCATCAACTGGGACCTACCAGTAGACAATAAAGATATATGGTACCACGGACAGTTACTAGCCATAAACGACTGTCTTAACAGGAACATGCATAAGTTTCAATATTTAGCTTTTAATGATATTGACGAATTTATTGTGCCGCACCACGGAAAGCACTTAAACTGGACACAGATGATCACGGATATTGCCAATGTGTCGCGCCATATACCCGTGGACCTTCATGCGGGCTACGTGTTCCAAAGTGCATTTTTTGATCCGCTGATGGACTTGAACACCAGGGGCTTGTATGATTTAGAGTCGGACTTACGAACTAAAGCTTTCAGTAAAGTGCGGACAAAAGTTCTAGTTCATGCCAAACGCATTTACGAGCTTGGCATCCACCACATAAGCAGACCTGTGAACGAACGTTACAAAATCATAGACATCGAACCAACCGTAGCATTCCTACATCACTATCGCAAGTGTGTTACCGACTTCGACCCACGCATGAACTGCCAAGTGTTCGCAAGGGATGAAAATTTATCACGATACATCCCAACGCTGAGGCACAACGTGCACCAGGTTCTATGGACGTTAAAAGAAGCCGATAAGAAACTGTTGGGTGATGTTTTTGTTAGATAATGATTATCATTGTTTTTAGACTTACTTAATGTTTACCTAAGTAGGGTTTTTCGCATGTGTTCAACGTGATAAAGAAGGAGAGCACTGCTTCTGTTTTTAAAAAATCTGGTTTCTCTCAATGTAGTAACCATAGCTTCCACAAAAATTGTCAGCTGCCAAGTATTTTGTTGGTTCATGATTTTTGCTTTATGTACCTAAAACTGATTTTATATTTTGTCTCAATATAATAGTTATATCGGTGCTGTATTTTGAATTTATGAAAGCAAAATAATCCGACAAAGCATTTTATGTTGCATTAGATTCGAATCGCTGGTTGATTCTGACGTATTATTTTGATTTTACTACATGGTACGTTTTGTTTCAAAATACATCAAATATTTCTGTTTTGTAAAATTTTTAATTGCTGAGCAAGACCATGAAAGAACGAGGGGCTTCAAACGTTTGTTTTTTATTCAGAAGATTTTATCTAACTTTCTTATGTTTTGAATTAGTGTGTGTTTGCGCAGACAGAATGAAGTGAACAAATGCTACGAACGTATTGTCGATAGGATGTCTTTCACAAAAACACGACGTGTCAAATTTTAATGTTGCTTTGTACGAATGACGTTGAAAGAATAAGAAATATTTTATTGTATGAAATTTGCAAGTTTAAACTCTTCTTCAGTGTCAACCTGGAAAAAAGCTACTGAGGATTGCTCCTCGGAGCACATCTCACATCCTTCTGGTTATTACACTGCCTACTCACAAAAACTAGGGCCCAGATATCAATATTCAAGTAAGTTTTGACTCGATTTAGGAGCATGTACTACAAAGCAAAAGAAATGCTGTCCCCGAAATAATACTCCGGTTCGACATTTCCATTCAAGTTCCTATCATTGCCTTTTCCACCAAAATTGTAAAGGGCATGCGGCGGTACTGAAAGACCAGCCAAACACTTCACACCACTCCAAGCACAGTGCCATAAACATGTAATCTGCTCACATATTCAAGTCACCTTTGCAGGATTGTTTCAATTCACTCTCTCATGAGAAACATTCAGTCTGTCTAATACTGATTGAATTCGCCCCGTCGGAAGCAGATTCTTTACGTCAACCATGGTGAATGCCAATTTTTGTAGTACATTGATACACAAAGGAAAAAGATCCCAATCATTTCTGGTGAAAATTAATCCGTACTTTTGTACTCTTAACTAATCAGGTGAATTGCAGCATTTGTCTAATATCTGATGCTCTGGAAAATTTCTTTCCGAAGACAATTACGCTGCACTGATTTTCTAAAAGCGCGTCCTTAAGTGGCGCTGTGAGGCCGTATCCCACACTGACCGAAAGTGAAACTGTTTTCAATGGTGCTACCTGCAACGAGAACTACTCGCAATAAGTGGCCACCTACATTAGTAAAATCCTGAAGTAGAAGATCGTATCCCATCAAATAGCACATTGTTGTCCATGTATATCCGAGACCAGCAAAAAGGATATGTTACAAAGTAGGAAACCAGGAATAATTCTGCAAAAAAATAGGAGGAAAAAAGGAATTCATTGTTTAAAAAATGGCTACAAAACAAGAATGTCTTTATTTTTCAGTATAGTTTATATTCTTTAACACAGCTAGTGTTATAACAGGTGTGTTATTTCAGTGACAAGATAAGGTTGAGTAAGAGTAAAATGATGAATAGTGAGATGAAGAGATGAAAAGATGAGTGAGATGAAGGGATGAAAATTGAGATGAAGAGATAAAGGGGGTCTGAAGGTATCAAGCAAACTCTGGTGTTATCCCATTTGGGATGGGGGTGTCCAAAAATCAAATTTTTTAAATTGATGAAAGAATTTCTTCAGTGGCCACAAGTAACCAACCAACCAACTAACCAACTAACAAATGTCCAACAGCACTAAAACACAGGCACCATAATGACCAGATAAGTTGCTCCGCTCCTGAGACAGCGCGACTAAAAATCTAAAAAGGAGAAGGATCATGATGTTGTTCGAAAGAAGTCTTCTAAACATTAAATATATCTCAGATGGTAAGGGTTCGTTTCCACTACGCGACGGCGACAAAGTGGATTTACGACGACAAAGTGGATTTTGTTCCCACTACACGACG
>JBCAUG010733476.1:0-11855 GCA_038406175.1 Haplosyllis leylae | reverse complement strand
AAAAGTGATAATAACACTAATAAAATTCCTACATTTTCCTACTTTGAAGACAGAAAAATTCCTACTTTTCCTACTTTGAGGCGAAAATTCCTACTTTTTCCTACTTTTTTGACCTCTCCTACCACTTTCCACCCTGGAAATTTCATTGCAGTTTGCATACCGATGTATTTGCTGAAGGAACTTTGACAATAATATCAATAATAGCTAAGCACAGAGACGACGCAAAGAATCAAAGAAAATGAATTAGAGCATTCATGTCGCCAAGAACTTCCTCCTGTCAGATTATGCACAATTCATTCTTCTTATTTTTCTTTCAGATTTGTTTCCGTTTCTAAGTCGCAGATTAGCTCAATCCTTCGACTCGAGCAGCACAGGTAATCATTATTATTATACACAGCACATAGTTTCTACCAAAGCGACTCCTATTTAAACATAACTTACAATATTTTCGACAGGTACCCATGATAAGTGCTGTCAGAAAAAGTACTGTGTCAACTTTTTAAAGTTTTCAACACTAAATGTTTGCATTCTTAAACACTGTTATGAAACAACGTTCAAAAACGTTAAATGTAGACGACCATAGTATGATGCAGACCCAATTTCCAGTATCAAAATACTATTCCAGCCTTCATTTGGAAAAATATTACATGGGCTGCCTTAGAAAATCGAAAAAAATAGGCTCATGATGAAAGTTTGAATCATGAGTAATGGGCCATTTAAATTAATACCCAAAATTCGTGTCGCTTGTTTTTACATCATTGACCTATTTAATTTGGTAACGGATTTCTTTTTGTTGAAAACTTTTCAGGCGATATTGTACTTCAATTACACATTGTTCATGTGCAGAATATTGAATGCCTTAGTTGCATGGGTTTATTAATTAATATGCTGTAGGCTAAATGATTACAGTTTGTTTTAGTTGAAATAGTACAGCAGTAGTGGTTACTGAAAACAATGAAATACAACGATCAACGTACAAACGAAAACATCATTGTGACTGTTAATGAAATAAATATCTTTTATTCTGTTCTTAGAATCTGACATAGACGTAGCAAACACACTCGTGTCTCTGAAACGAGCAGCAGCATGTAAGTATTGAAATTCCCGAGTAAAACAGAAACTAGTACAAGCGATTCAAAAGAAAAAATGTTTATCAATTTTCCTACTCTGTTTCCATATGCAGAAAAAGAGCTAATAGTCCAAAATCAATAATGATTGTTGTCATTTTGTTTCAGATAATCAATCCAGGTGCAGAAATGGCTGGGAAAGATCTCGATCCCCATCACCACCAGAATTCGGTTCAAAAAGGGAAAAAGAATTACTCAAGAGAAATTACAGGTACGGTTCATTTTCAAAAAATCATGCCTTAAAGTTTGAAAATCTTTGGGTAACCGAAGCCATAGTATTAGAGCGTTCCCATCCATATGAAATGTGCAAGATTGTATATTTAGTTCATTCTATTTTCCAGAGCTTCCAGACCCCGACCGCCATCAGTAGTAACAGAATGGCCATCAGAAGATCATTCATACAGTGTGTCAACTCTTCCTGTGGAGGATGTGGAGGAAGAAGAGGATGATCCTGATGATGAGTACGACTGGGGGTCGGAAGATGATGACATCAGTGCTACTGATATGTCAGACGCTGATCGGGAAGATAGTGATATTGACGACATTTGTGATAGTGCCGGGGAAGAAGTCCCAAGTAAAAGGAGGAAGCTGATTAACGGGCCCCAGAACCGTCGTTCAATTCGAGTAAAGTTATCCACGCCGTCAAAAAGACGGCTGATTGAAACTGATGACGAAGACGAGAAAATGAAAATTGTTGAGGGTGCCGATGCATTACTCAATCTTGCAGGGATTAAAACTAATAACATCGTCCCTTTGAGGTCAATTAGTCCCACTAATAGTAATCACAGTAACAACAACAACAACAATAATGAAGTTAAAAGGGAAAAAACGGATGACAAAAGTGATAAGGGAGACAGCTCTTAACGTATGGAGGCAATTGGTAATTGGGACTTAAGTGGACCTAATAAATACTGCATTGTCTCACCAAACAAATACTCAACATTTTAATATATGAGTATATGTCTTAATATATGCAACAGTTTATGTATTCCAGATTTATATTATCAGCAAACACATCATTCCAGTTTAAATCAGGTGGCAAACGAGATTTTAATTCAAAATATAGAAGATGAAAATGGAGACTTAAAATAGCAATTCTTTGCAAATACTTTAGTTAGGATAGTTCAGTTGTCACTGCCAACAAGCGAAACGTTATCATTTCTTTGTGCAATACGCGTACATTTTTGGTTCATTTCAGCTATTCAACTTTTTTTGGTATATTTTTGAACTATACAGGTAGCAGTGTGAATATGTTTAGATACCCAAAGGTGCTATGTTCTGTACAGCGTTAGCTTGATAGGAAACTTTATTTTTTCCAAAGGGACGAGCATAGATAGCGACATTGTAAATAATGGGTAAAAAGTACATGTAGCCTAATATTTTCTTCTCAAGCTGTTAAATGTTAAAGTACATGGATTTTTGAAACTTTTTAAAATATCGCGTTTATTGGGACCGATTTGTAATGTCATTATTGTAGAAAAATATTATTGAAGTGGCAGCTCAGTTTCATTGCAGAATAATTGTGAAAATGGGAGGAGTCGCCAAAACAGCCAGCAGTATTTTCATTGTAGTCTTTCGTCCTCGTGACAGCAGTTGTACTGTTACTAGTTTGATTTCTTTTAGTCTATGTCACCAAACTTTAAAATGAACGTGACGTAGAAATTTGAAGCACAGCTGTGTGCAATAAAAACTTTGGTGATAAACATTTGTACATCTTACCTTTTCACGTGGAGTTTATTTCAAGACCAGCTAATTTTTTCATGGTGCCTACAAATCATGTGTATTTGTACCAAATCTTAGTTTGACTGGTACCCATGTACGAACCAACTCTTTACAGACAGCATAAGTGTTTGAAATAAATCCAGATGAATCTTGGAAAGATGCAAGAATGCTTACAGCCTGTGAACTTTTGTAAAGTTACACGTAGGACAATAGCCGTTTGTATATAATGTGCATAAAATAGAAAGACCTTTATGTACGCAGATGTAGACTAAAAACCTTTTTATATGGAATAGGATGGTGAAAGCTTGTCACCACAAAACTTACGCGTTCATGCATAACTTCATCTTTTTCATGTTACTGCCATATTTTGGTTTGTTTTTGTTTACTGTAGTTAAGAGCCCCTTTTCAATGTCAATTTTGTAGCCCAAAAATTACGAAACTAACTTCTACTTGAGAACAATTTTTTCTTAAATTTGTTCGCCAAGTCGTGAATATATTTTGTGATGTCATTATATGCAAATTCGAAACGTCATTGACACTGTGAGGGTCAGGAAGAAAGGCAGGGTGCCATAAAGTGTAGATCACTATTGTAGATTTTGTAGTGGAAATGTTTATGTTGTTAAAGACTTAAGCTACACATTTGTAACGCTTCAAATTTAAAGCAACCGTTGACTTAAACCTACCTGTTTTACGAACATGAAAGTGCTACATTTTGCTACAATGCGTTTTTGTTGCGGGTGTGGCGTTGTGTGACCATGAAAAAGTGCGGATATTTTTATGCATTAGAATTTGCCACTATTTGTTTTTAGTCGCGCCGTCTCTTAAGAGCGGAGCGACGTATCTTCTCAGGAAAGTGTCCGTTTGTGCATTAATATGATTGCTTGTTTGTAGGCACATACAAGTCTTTTCCAATTTCAAAAATTTCATGGGATTTCAAAAATTCCAAAATCAAAATGTGTTTCAGGCCATTCTCAGGAAATTTGATTTTTGAATCCCCATTCCAATCTGAAAATGAGATAACACCGGATTTGGCTTGATACAAATTTTTCTCAACAGATTTCAAAAAAATTTAAATAAAAGTGTGTTTTAGGAGATTCTGAACAAATGACTTCTTTGGTTCAAAAAATTTTTTTGCAAAAACAAAATATACCTTCAAATTTCAGGATTTCTACAATATTTTTACCATATGCTTCAGGAGATTCTAAACAACTGGGCCTCACTCAATTGATCTGTCAACCAAACTGTCTGCCACTCTCACTATCTCTATCTAGCCAGCTATCAAGCTTGCCATCTACCTAGCTATCTATATCTATTTAGCTTGTTAGCTGGCTGTCGGTCCATCTAGCTAACTAGCTACTTAGCGATCTATTTACTGCTGAGCTATGTATCTACTTTTCTAAATAGCAATCTATCAAAAAAAAAGCTGTTGAGTTATCTCTTAGTATATATGTAGCTAGGTACCTGATTGTCAAGCTATCGAACTTTATATCCATCAGGCTATCTTGCTATTGATCTCTTTATCAAGCTATCTGCCTGGCTACCTATATCACTGAATCAAACAGAGCGCAACACAATGCTGGAAACCATTCTTGTTTTTCACATTTATATTTAATATAAATTTATGTAAAAAAAGCTTAGATGAGTATAGATAATTAACTCTAGTAAATTTGTTTTCCATCTAAAACAAATATTTTGCCTCAAAAATGCTTAGGTGAATTTCAAAACATATTTACCTGTGTAGTTTAACCTTTAAGTGGATTTATATTAAAATAAATATCAACTTTATTGACAAGAAATTAAGTGAAAACGAATAGTGGAAGAATTTAATTCATGGGAATCAGCGCGTATGCGCACATTCTAATGTGAGGTTTTGCCATTAGTCACATCTTTATGGTAGCAAAATTTTACATTAAATTTGAATAAAAGTTTAAATGTGTACCGCAAAGGAACTCATTTAACTTGATTCAGGCTATGGAATGCAGTTACTTGACAAAACCAAGGGAGACTGGTAGGTGCAAAATGATAATTTGGTGCATGACAATAAACTGGCTGGTGCTTAGAAGAAACAAAGGTTCAAAAAAGGAACTTAAGTGTTGTGGAAATTGTTCAGGGTTAATTTTTTTCTCATTGTTATTGTGTTCACTTAACTGCACAGTGGCCTTTGCTGCTTTCATATGCTTATTGTCTACAAATTGTTCTCACAGAACCACACATTTATGCCCCAAAGCGATGAAAGTGTTAAATGTTCAAAAATTTTACCAAATGGTAAAAGGTTATTCAAAGAGGATGTGCCAGGAAAAGTATCTATCTTTGTAGTCTGTGTGATTGTTTTGCCGGTAATTTGCCAGCTAATCTGATAACCTGTCTTACAAAATTGTCAAGAAGTAACTTTATGAAGACATTGTATTTCTTGTGATGGCAGATGAGTCTGTTGTTTATAATGTTATTTTGACAAAATAGCAAACACAAAAATAAAAATAGATGTAACAAAAGACACACCATCATCCACGTACATGTAATTTACCTTGGTTTCGATTGTGTGATGTGTGTTCTGTGATATTTTAGTCATGTTTCATATACCATTTCACACAAGCTGGCTTCTGTGATTGGTACAACCTCAAACCTTTAGATCGATGCACAAAGATAAGATATTCATGAAATGGGAGTGAACCACAAGGTCATGGTAATCATGCAGCTTGAGATTTGTTCGTCGGTACATTATTCACCACAATCTTCATCGCAGGTACAAAATTGAGTAAATGACTTACTACGAAGTGGCGGACTAATGTCAAAATGTAAACTAAAAAGACTGTTCTTTATCAAAGTTTACTTAATGTACGTCTTCCAGAATTTTGAATTTAAAGGTTTGTATATCATGTACATTTTATTACGGTAGTCTATATCATGTTTTATTCCAACCAGTTTATCTTGACCTTCAATGTTGTTTTGTAATCACGCAATGACAGTGCTCCAGAAGGTGGAGTGCCAAGCGTTCATCCAGCACACGGTGACGAGTAGCTACGATTTCAAAAGACGGGCTGGGTGTATTTCGAAGTACATGCTTTATTTTTTACCGTACATTTGTGTTCATAAAAGTTTATATACATGGTGCCGATGTGGCACGGATTACATGTAGTTGTTACCATTAAACTTGTTAAAATGGTTCTCCCACTTTTCAGTTAACTTTACTCATGGTACAAGGCTCATCTAAGCATTTATGTATATTCTTTAGTGCAATACATAAGCTGTATAGTCTTATTTTTCACTAGTTTAAGCATCATGTATTTCACGTTAAGTAAAAACAAATGTAGCCTTTTGTGGGGTAACGGACTTATCAAAAAACTTTCTCTTTGTTGTTGTACAAATGTAAATAAGTTCATCTCCAATAAAACACTACTCTGAATATTTAGCATTTCAATTTTTTGACACAAAAATATCGCATGTACGTGTATGTTTCGGAAAGGAGTGCGTATTTTTAGCACAGTTCTTGTGTCCACTGCTGTGCCCACGAGATCAAAAGATGATATTTATAAAAACTGGCAAAGTTTGGGAAACATAATTCGACACTAAATTACCATGAGGATGTCAGTTTCAAGTTCAGTCAGAAAAAGTAAGATCGTTTTGGAGTGATGTTCACATCAGTATTGGACGTAATATCCGCCTATCGGTCTTGATTAACACATGGTATTCGCTAGGTAGGCTTCGTTTTTTTTTTTCCCGTTCATCTTTTTCGAGATCCTATTTCTCGCTCCAATTTTACTGCTTCGTATGTGTTTTGGTTTATTCTTTTTTGCTTTCTTCTTGTTAAAATGTCCAGATTTCGTATCTTCATTCTTTTTGAACTTTTGTGCTTTTATTCCTTGAAAGTTTCCTTGGACATCTGATTTTTTCGCTTTTTTCTTCATCCTAGTTTTCTTTTTATCACCTTTTTCTTTTTCCTTAACTGAAACGAGTACGTTGAATTTAGTGAAATGCACCAGATGAAATCGACGACAACTGTGGCCCAACAAAAAGTTTACCATGTTAAACGATCGCCTGATTTGGTTTTTGTGAAATCGATAACCTCTAATCTGTTAAGACAGCCTTTCCCAAGATTGTAAGGTCCTCCAAATGATTAATATTTCTGCCATCCAGACCTGATATCGACAAATAGATCTTCCAAATAACCGTAGTACATCAGCATATTCAAAATAGATGATTTAAGAGTATGATTTTTTCACACACGACCTGATTCCGATTCTGACTCCAACTCCTTCCTCATGGAAGTTTCAAATGCTGTTCACTTCCAGTCGGAATTGGGCTGTATGAAAAACCATCACACCGTAAGATTTACCTTTGGGTTGTTGTGTCGATCTACGAACTCGTAACTGCCTACCACAGAAAGGCTTGGCATCCAGTTTCAGAGCTAATTCAACACTTGACTTGTCCTACAAATTAAGCAATTACATAAATATAAGCAAAATGTTTCAACTCCATACATACTTTTTAAGGCGTTTGGAAACAATTTTGCGAAAAATGTTTTTTTCAATAGATTTTTGGGTAACTTACCTCAAATAAAACATAACCAATTCCTTTACCAAGTTGAGTTTTCCTGTCCCTGATTAACCTAACATTTTGAATTTCTCCACAGTCTTCAAAATGTTCTCTTACTTGCTCTTCCTCTGCATCTATGCAAAGAAAGGAAAATTGTTATGAAGACATTTTTAAGGTATTTTAACGTTATGTGTGGACAACACCTTAGAAATTAGTTTAACGCATTTTTAAATTGTATAAAAAACGTTACTTTAATGGTACGTGTGAATAGACCCTAACAACTGAAATACATCACTGCGAAATAGCTCAATGTCAATGTCTAAAGGAGTTTTGTTTGCGTGAATAACGGACAGAATGGGATACCCGTTGTGTCCTGCGTTATTTTTTGGCTGAATAACGGGCTTAAAAGCGCTACGTCCTTAAAAGTATCACTTACTGAATGGCATATTTCCAACAAATACAGAATTTCGGTGTTGATGCTAAAAAATAGAAACAATAACGATTGCTACACTGAGAGGGCTGGAAATAACTGTCAATCACCAAAATTGAAATTATGCATTTGACAGTTCATACCTGTGTTGCGTTTGTGGACAAATCAACACGAATATGTAAACCTTTTACCCTGGTGCCGTTCCTACATAAAACAAAATCGAACTCTATCTTTAATATCCTGATCAGCTACTTTTTTTTTAGTATATACCTTCCGAATCTAGAGAATTTTTTTCGGAAAAAAATTCTGGGTATTAGACTCTACATAAACAGAGCAAGTAATGAGAGGAAGCTTAATAGTGTGTAACATGTTTTGTTAGATGCATGGGAACTTGCAGCAACTGTAATAGACCAAGGGCCTTGTTACACTGACCGTTTGTGTCTGTCCAATTTACAGCAAGTATCCAGTAAGATCAAAGTGCCGCGTCGCAGTCACAGACGCTTAGTGTAGAAGAGCCCAAACAGGGGGTCGTTTCTACTGTGCGTCAACGTCTGCATCAATGTCAACTTTTTTGCGCAACGGACAGTTACCAATGAATACAATGCAATAGCAGTCAATATGGCAGATATGCAGTCACAGTCGTCATATCAAAGTGGAAATGAGCGCCAAGTGTACTTTACGAGTTACTTACTCTTTTAAAGCATCCTTAGCTGCCTTCTCTTCTTTGAACACAACGTAACAATTAATGTTATGTCGATCTTCGTGAAAAGCTTTCCTAATAGAAAACTAATCTTGTAAATTTTCAGCAAAGTAGCTTTTGAAATTGATGATAATCGCAGAATTGAACAACTAATTGTTATGAAACGCATCCACAACACATACTTACATTACTACAACAGCTTTCTTGGGCAACTTCAGATCAGCCGGGGCCTGAAACGTCAACATTCAGCTCGTAAGGTGCGTCTTATCAGCTACTTTTTAACATCATTCACAAATTTCAAACTATCGTTTCATTTTGTACAGTATCACTGTCCAGAAAACATTCTCACTGTTCCGGAGTGTCAAAATTCCAGGATTTTTCTGGGTTTTTGTAGTAAATTTCCAGGAACTATGTCATTAATTTCAGTAACTTACAAATTGTTTTGAAACTAAATCTGCAAACTTACTGTATTTCATTTCAACAAAATTTGACATTTTCTATTACAGCTCAAGTTAGAACTTTCCTTTCCAGCCTATTTCAGTAATTTAGAGAGTCCTGCACTGTTCCAGACACTAGACAAAAAGATCAAGACTCGCCAATTTGTCCAGGTTTCATTGAAAATCACAACATTCCAGAAGTGCACTGTTTTTTAAAGGTTTTCCAGGTCGAGTGAGGACCGTGAGTAATGTTTAATTTAATGAAAAGAGACTAAAATTATAAACTCACCGCACACCTGAAACGAAGAGATTCTATCTCTCCATACTTCTTGAATAATTTCTTCACTGTCTGAGAGAAATTTACTTCGTAAATGAGTAATAATACCTGACTTCATGGAGTTTTTTTAAACTTTATACTACTAAATGCAACCTGGCTGGTTATTTAAGTCTGGAAACATATCTGTCATCATATTCTCTCAAGTACATGTGTTGTACCTTCGATGTGGCATCAGTGGACAGGTTCCCCACAAACACTGTCCTGTTCTCTTTGTCTGGGTCTCTCTTTATTCTGTCTCTCCTTGGCCTTGAGCATTCTTTGGAATTCTTTAAATTACTGGTTGATGTTGTCTGTGCACTACCATCTAATAACAGATGTAAACGGACAGAAATGACTGCACGTTAATGAGATATTTTAAAATGTCTGAAACCATAAGAAGTGCTTGTTGTTTGTAAAGTTTCTTTGTGTAATTTACAGACATTTTGACAGTTTGCTCCTGGATTTTCTTCACTACAAAATTTCCGATATTTTACCTGTTTCCGTCTGCAATTTCGTTTTCTTCTCTTCAACATGGTTTTCGTCATCTATCGTTTGCAATTTATTCTTTTTCCTCTTTTTAGGATTTTTGGCACCAACATCTGAGACAGGTAATTCGGCCTCTTCATGTAATCTCGCTATTTTCGCTTCATACTTGTTTTCCAAATCATCAATTAGTTCCACTTTTTTCTCTCCCCTTTTCTTTCTTTTGTGGAGCACAGAAGTCCGACTCACAGCAGACTCAATAGTACCTTTCTTTTTCTTTGAACATTTCTGTAAGACAGGAAATCAAAATAAATATTGAACACCAATTTAGCGGAGATCACACTTTAACAAAGCTACACCACGTGCTACCACTAACAGTTTCATTACATTTATAATTCACTCTCACAAGAAATTACTGCATAACGTTAGAAGAAAAAAACGCAATCGAAATAATTGCCATGGCTGGGAGTAGATATATTACACACGACGCTGTTACCTTTCTCACAGTCGGTGTATCACTGGGAGAAAAAAGTGTCGCCAAACTGGTATCATTTAACTTTGCACCTCCTCCTAGTATTCGAGAAACTGCACCCGGGACATATTCTTCTGTCATTGTGAGGCAATCTGTGTAATAAAAAACAAAATGTTCCCACATTACTGCTGGCTCGTTTAGAGTTGGCTGTTTCATCTATTCTTGGGGAGCGTAGGCTTTTGAAAGAGGGTAGTGGGGAAGAAATAAGGATTTTATGTAAATGCGACTGTTAAAATACTGAAATACAATTGGATGTGGTGGGTAGCATCAACATATGCAATCATATTGCATACGGGGGGGGGGGGGTCCAGGGGAACAGGTGTGAGCACAGGGGGGGAAGATGTGAAGAAAGGGGGTGCAGGTGTGCAGAAAGGGTGCAGGGGCACGGGGCGACGGCGTGGGCACACAGCATGCAGTGGGCACAGGGGAGTGCTTGGGCCACAGATGTGGGTATGGGGGCTGCAGGGCACAGGAGGCTCTGGGGTACGCTGGTGATGGTACAGGGGGCCACTGGGATTTGCTGGGGAGGGCAGAGGCCGTAGGGTATACTAGGGAGTGCTCGGGGGTTGCAAGAGGGTACAGGGATATATATTGACATAGGGGTAGGCTGGGGGGGGGGGTATAGTTTGAGAAGGGATATGCTGGGAGAGGGTACAGGGGGATGCTGTGAGGTTACATGGTGACCTATTTCACAATTTAACAACCGATACGAGCCAGCAAGTGGAATTCTTTCACTCCTTGATTTTTCCATGACAACCCAGCATCTTGTCTAAAAGTTTTTTATTTCCACTGATCATGCGGATAAGTGGGTGGGTGGGAATTGCAGAAATATTTATCAAATGAAGAAGAGATCATTTTGTTGGACTAAGTTGCCTGTTAGGATCTACGAGTGATGGGTCAACACAAATGCTCAAACAAATCTCAAGAATAGTGGCTACGCATACAGAAGTATTTTGCCTACCAAGGCAATTGGCGTTTCTGGATATGGTGACCGAATATCGGCAGAAGAAACAAAAAGTTTCTTTTGTTGATAGTTAGATCTCCAAGTTCCTTTTCCCGTAGATCTACTCTTGACATTATGATTATCGCTCAGCTTTCAATTGTAACAACCAGTTTTTAATGACGATATAGTTCCTAACTCAATACAAAATGATTCTTAGTGTTTTGCCTTCTTCATTGCAGATCTATGAACAAATAACAGATGCACATTTTTCGGTACAAACTGTATAAATGCAGACGTCAAGGGAGCAAATACATAGAGCCAATAATAAATATTCACGTCATGGTACCAACAAACCGATGTGTTTCTTAAAATACATCTAAATCAGCTCTTAAAACAAATATAAACTTATTTATTTATTGCTTACTTGCTTACAGTCAGCATAATGGTTGGTCTGTGGGATCCACAGTATTTGGGGACATGATGGAGCGGAGCCTTTGGCACTTTTATGATAAGTAGACCTAGTTTTCTGCATTATGATTGGTTGGAATTCAAGATTAACAAGAAGCCCATGGGCTTTATGCAGAGCTGTTGTGGCTTCATTATTTAAATTTTTTTTCTTTGTAAGTATTAAA
>JBCAUG010733465.1:0-11855 GCA_038406175.1 Haplosyllis leylae | reverse complement strand
GTTTTCACAATATTATAATGAGCTTTTATGATTCCTAAAATAACATTGCGTCAATGGGCGTATTTCTCCAACTGATTATTTTGATGAGAATTATTTTCACATAAATAAGTCAGGAAATTCTCAAAATTAAAAAAGAAGGAATTAGGCATCAACCAATCGTTGCTCTTGCGCTCTAACGTTGTTCTGCTCTAACTCGGTTCTGTATAATTCTTCATATCCTGCCAAATGATGGGCGTTAAATTTAGTGCTGAAATGTTGGAATTTTATTAGCCGACATTACTAGCTCTTCAAAATGCATTTTCGACAATAAATTTGAAAAGTATAATTCGTGTCCAATTGAAAGAAATTCTAAAAATGTCTATAAGATCAACTCAGCTCATTGGTTACAAAAGGGTGAATGCACGGGTTCGGTATCTTTTCCGAGAGCATCGATTTTTGGGTAAAACTCAGAAATTCTTCCTTTCCATTTCGTTGGACCTCTCAATTTACGGCAAACTACGGTCACTGATATTCTGGTCAGACGAGGAAATGAACGGAATCATAAATGTCCGTTATGAACTTTGAAAAAGAAGGCCCTCTACCATTATCTGTAAGTACAATCAATGAAATTGCAATGGAGCTCGTTCAGGCATGGCAGCCCAATGCTGCCACCAGTCACACATTTGTACTGAAAATTGCGTCTATGGGCCAATTTCCACTCCTGCTCACTGTTAAATTTTCTCTTCAAGAACATTTCTCGTATTTACTCAGCGTGGATTTACCCTTGAGGACTGTCTTTAATTGTCTGGAATCAGAAATAAGAAAAAAAGATCAACGATTGTGGAGAATCGTTGACGTAAGACGGCAGAATCGCGTTGATTGAGACTTTAAGACGACGTTCAGCGATGCGGATCTGACAGTACTATTAGGAAACTCTTTCGTAACTGAGATATCTACTTGTTATCATAGGTTCTTATGTTACACGTATGCCTGCTCATCTCCCTATTGTACGAAGTATCTGTCGGAATCGTGACACATAAAAAGTGTTATCGGAGAGACGGTTCACGTTTATATCTTCATTTTATTTATGTTCTTTTGCTTTCGGTTTCAGCAAGCTTCCCTTTTGAACTTTGCGTCAGGGTACTCAGGATGGATCCCCTCAACTGTGCACAAGAGATTCCAGCTGACTTATCTTTGTTTCAGTTTCAGTTTTAGGGATAATCCCGGTTATTGGATTCTGTGACACCTGATGACCACCCTGTGTATTTGTTTTATTTCAATTTCCCAGTTAACTCCCAGTTCCTCATCCAGTTCGACACCTACTGGCCTTTCCGGTTTTTATTTCAATTTTTTAGGGGACTTTCCTTTCCTGGCTCCTTTCCTGACAAAATGTGATCTGTCAATACTTTTATGTTTTTATTTTCTCAGGGTACTCCTGGTTCCTAGTTGGTGCAACACCTACTGACCTCATTGCTTTATTTTTGTAGTTTCTCGGGGTACTCCCGGTTCCTGGTTAGTGCGACACCTGCTGACCTCTTTGTTTTATAATTTGTAGTTTCTTGGGATACTCTTGATTCCTGGTTGGTGCCATTCCTGCTGAACTCGTTGCTTTATTATTTGTAGTTTCTTGGGGAGTACCCAGTTCCTTGTTTGTGCGACACCTGCTGACCTCTTTGCTTTATTATTTGTAGTTTCTAGGGGTACTCCCGGTTCCTGGTTGGTGCAACACCTGCTGACCTCTTTACTTTATTTGTTTGTAGTTTCTCGGGGTACTCCCGGTTCCTGGTTGGTGCGACACCTGCTGACCTCTTTGCTGTATTGTTTTTAGTTTCTCGGGGTACTCCCGGTTTCTGGTTGGTGCGACACCTGCTGACCTCTTTGCTTTATTTATTTGTAGTTTCTCGGGGTACTCCCGGTTCCTCGTCCCGTGCGACACCTGCTGACCTCTTTGCTTTATTTATTTGTAGTTTCTCGGGGTACTCCCGGTTCCTAGTTCGGTGTCACTGCTTGGTGATCGTCCTCACGACCCTGGTCGCCGCGGGATGCATCGCCGCCGCTTTCATCTTCAGGGAATTCCCGAGCCTCGAGGATCCCACACTGGTATCTATCTTAGTTCATTTTATTTTTAAGGGGCTATTCACACTAAGCGAAAGCCAAAAAAACATCAAAGAACATTAAAAAGATTAAAGGAAAAGCGACAAACATCAAAGACGATTTTTGCTTTCTCTTTCACTTTTGCTCTTTGTAAATGCTTCTTAGAAGTAGTCGCTCCTCGCCCCCCGCCTACCCCCATCTTCGCTGTTTGGAGGTGGATGGGGCTCACCCAAATATCCAGACAAACAAACAGACAGACATACCTTTCTATCTCTATTTCTCCCCTGTATCTATTATTAATTGCTATGTGCGCCCAAGTGTCACTGATCTATATCTTTCATAACGGAAAAAGTGAGCAATTCCCTGAATAGATTTTATCGTTTGGAAAATCGTATTGTTGAAACTGAATAGTACATGTACATTATACGTTTTTATTCTAACGCTATTTGATAAAAGAACTGGGCATATTACATTTCAATCTTAAATACCGGGTGCAAAGTTATTTTGACATAAACTTTGGTTTTTATAAATGAATCTGTTGGCAGATAGCTAATGGAGTCATAACAGGAGACACAAGGGTGTTTTAATGAGAAGAATAAGTAGTAGATCTAGATCTATCAGGAGATGTCTGATGCTACAGTAGGTTCTACTACTATTAGTTCTGGACCTGTAGGCATCAGCACATTCTAGGCAATAGAAGTTACTGAGCTAGAAAAGTTTAATAGATCCACCGCAGAAGGATAAATTAGGATGCGTTACTGGCCTAGAATTCAACTATTTTAACATCATTTCAGTCAACATTACGTTACACCCCGACGGAATTACACTTCGTTCTGACTTGTCCTCAAATATCCATTCACACCTAGCCAAAGCAAAAATTCTTTGATTTCTGTCAATTTTTTTTTTGCTTTCACATTCGAGTTTTCTCAGTGAAAATAGCCCTTATGATGGTTAAATTAAATTAAAGTCAGAATTTTCTGTCCAAGGTAGGACTAAAAATTTCTCACAGACAACAAGAAACAAAATTATTTACAGACCTGTGAGAACTCAGTATACTTCCATCAGGGTGTAAAAACCATTATAAAATTATTTTCACACCAGTGAGTGTACTTCCAAACAGTCAGAACTGAATATAGTTACGTCAGGGTGATAGACAACCTTTATATTTACAGACCAGTCAGAAGTGAATGTGCTTCCGTCAGGGTGACCAAACAGTAAACAATAACCAAATGGAAATGAAAAATGTTCTTGCGAGTGTGCGGAATAATTTATTGTCCAGGTTTAATGTATTCTTCATTGAAATGAAGAATATCTAAGAACTCATCGCCTTGTTCCTAACCAGGGTTCCCACAGTGCAATAATAAAATATCTTTGTCATCTTTATAAATCCAAGTACGCTTTTCTGGTGCGGTTATTCGAGTTTTTTCAAAATAAATTTCAGACCAATTGGACCAATTTGTGTAATGGTTCTATGGGTAGGTCACTATTATATTTTACAATATGATAGTAAGGCTACTCATTTATGGACAGGTGTCTATTAATGCCATCCAACTTTTGAGACTTATTGCAATATAAATTACGGTGATGTCTATATTGATAGTAAGGACAATTTGATAGTTAGCATCAGTGGGTTAGTGAGGTAACTGTTAAATTGTTTGGATCAATGGTTGAATTGGTCTAAAATGTGTTTTGAAAAACTCAATTGTTTACGTCGTCTACTACGAGATATCAAAAAACAGGCAAGATAAGCCTATTGTAGAATCTGACATTGAATTACTTAGTACTTTGACTGGCAGCGCTCAACAGGCGTCTTTGCTTTCTCTGTGTGATTCTTCTTGTTTGTCATCTTCATAAGAAGAGGAGATGTTAGGAGCTGAGGGAAATTTCATCAGTCAGATAGATCATTCAGACCACCTATGTCATGGAAACAAGTTAGAATGATTTGATAAAAGCGCAGTTGAGTTGTTTTTACTGCTCAATAAATGATTTACTCTGGTGGGCAAAACCCAAACTTTGATCTGGATTGAACACAAAAAATCTCCATTTCATTTAAAAAAAGTTGTTCTCTTTCCCATCAACCCCTTTTGACACAAAATCTTGTGTATTTCTAATATTTGTTTGAAATTGAAATTTAGAAGAAAAACTAGAAGATGTTATGGTCCTTGACTCTTGTGCAAGGGGCCACAGATAATTGGTTCCGAGAATCATAGGGTTCAGCAGCAGAGTGTAAAATGGTACATCATATCTTGTCATTTATCTTAGTAAATAAGATTTTTCTGCAATGCACGAAGTTGGCAATATTGGCAATTGTGTGTTGCTTCAATTTGACAACGAATTGTACTCTTAATTTAACCAAGTCTAATTGAATCAGCATTGACCATTATAAAAATACTATTGAATTGATTTCACTGACAGGTTTTAATTATTAGCATGACAAATCTTAAAATCTAAGGTTGTTGTGAGGAAGTTTCTGTTGCTGCATTTTTTTGTTTTCCCATAATTCTATAGAATCTACAGAATGCATCACTATTTAGGGAAAACTCAAATGCTCTCCCTAGTGAGGCATGTGCTACTCGGTATATCCTTAAATTGTCTTTTGTTCCTGCACCATTTCAACCTTGGAATTAGATAATTTAGTGAGAAGCAATAGAGCATGGCTATATAGAGATCTTAACTCTCCAAGTGGCACATGTCTCTGTAACTCAGAGAGGAGAGCATTGGATCCAAATGATTGGGGTCCTTAGTTCAGTGCACACTGGGGTAACATTTAATTTTGTTTTCACGCAGTATTATTACCAATTTCAGCCACTTTGTGAAAACCTTGATTGTCCACCAAAATGTGCCAATTACTTCTAACCTTACTGATTTTAAACTGGGTTCATGAAAAGATTTTGATGTCGGCCTTTCGCTGATTGGCTCAGAAGTTTTTTGAAAGAGCCCACCATCATAGCAATCTCGTTGCCTTCGGCAATACCTCTTTATTAATAGAATCATCATGTTAGTGATGCAACAACGACATTAATATTTAAAGAGGTTTTAATGGTTCACAACCATATTAACATTTTACCACAGGCGTTTTCCTAATAACGTTTATTTTACTAATAAGATCTAAGGCTGTTGAAATGTTAGAGATAGCTTTACTGAATACTTTTAATTCAACCCTAGAAGACAGAGATGCATTACATAAACCAATTAGGTAGATCTCCAGCTGGGATAATAAAAGGTGTTACCTCATCATAGTCTGCTAGTGTGCTCATAATAGTCAAAAATTCATGCATGTGTCACGCGATAGTAGACAGTAGAAAATAGAGCAATTGGCCTGGATCCAAATGAGGATTATTTTTTTTAAAATCCTTTAGATTTTGCCTAAATTCTCTGAATTTAGTAAAAGTAAAAAAAAAGTAGGTTTTGATCCTTTTGAGAAGCAACCCCGCGTACTGTTAGTCAGCCAAGTTAGAAGAAATGTCTTTGAAACAAGCTATCGTGCATCATCAATGTAGTTCTTTGGGACTAACCGTTCCCGAATTTGTGAAATTTTAAACATTTCCCAACCAAAGCCACTGTTTTTTTGAGAATTTTGACTGGCTCAGACAATTAGTTCTAGTAATTATCAGTGTTTATCACTAAAATTCAGGTGTTTATCACTAAAATTTTAAGGGAATCCCCTCCTGATGATATCATTGAAGAGCATTAGCCAATCAGAGGGTTTCTTCCTGATGACATAATTAAGAGATTCCCCATTTGTTTACTTTGGATTCATTGGAAAATTCCTTTGTATTCTCATTATTTTCATCTATTTAATGACAATAATTTAATATTTTGATTAAATAAATATACATAATAAACCTAATATCTTGACTTTTGATCAGCAATATACAGTTTATTTTCTTCAGGGATCTTGAATGGCTTATTTCCTTCAGGACCTTTTAGCCCTTCAGAAAGTAAACAGTTTCAGATCCCTTCAGGAAATAAATCTGTATATTCCTTCACAAAACTCAGGATATTTGCTGTTTGTTTCAGATTGATAAAAAGTAAAAACAATTGAGAAAGATTTATCTTCATATGTAGGTCATTATTAATTAGATCATCTGTTTATCTGATCACTACATAAGATTTTTCTAAAAGGTATCTACTTCTGTCTTCACATGTGTTTATCACCTCTTGTGTGGTGATCCAACTTACAACAATTCTCCATGGAAACTATTCAGACCTGGCCTTAATCTGTCAAATGTCTTAATCTCTATGACCATCTCCAGAGAAATTTCAGAACTAAGAATTATGGTAGACAACTTGAATTGGATTGGTGAGTAATGTCACCACAAAGATAACTCAAACTTCCATACAAATCAATTGCAAACTTAACTTTTTCTCAAATTTCACATGGTGAAACTTCTTGAAGCAATTCACAATGTACTTCAAAATATTTTTGATTTGGTTGTGTAAAATTGAAGCTTACATGTCAGGGATACTCTTCAGGCAAGGCTAACAATATGAAGATGATGGTCACACTTAGGGAAATGTCATGTTGTTCAATGATATAAAAGAGAAAGTCATCCTAAGGATAAGATCAATAATGCAAGGGTGAAGGTCATTGTAAGGGTAAGATCATTATTAAAGGTGAAGGTCATCCTAATGGCAAGATCAATAATCTAAAGGTGAAGGTCATTCTAAGGATAAGATCAATAATATAAAGGTGATGATCATCCTAAGGATAAGATCAATAATATAAAGGTGAAGGTCAACCTAAGGACAAGATCAATAATATAAAGGTGAGGTCATCCTAAGGGCAAGATCAAATTGCACAACAGTATTAAGATGATGGTCATGGTAATGGTAGTTTTAATTCTGAGTATTTCCAATGGGAGGACATTAGGTCTATTAATTAAATATTTTTCATGACTGACAATGAATGGATGATATAATTCGAAAAAATTGTTCGTGTTTTAGAGTTCCTTTCGTGACAGAGTGAACTTTAAGTTCGTGTTTAAAGTTGAGTCCGAAAATAGTAACTATTTTTTACGGTAAAAGTGCACAAGTACCGCTTCCATGACAACATGCCATTTAGTTAAAAGTTTCACGCTTCGTTAAGTACTGGCAGATACTGCTCATTATTCTATCTCCAAGGCCGCACTGCTCCATTTCTCCACCTACTGAAAATTTGCTTATTTTGTAAGATGAAAGAAATACTGTAAGAAAGCAAGATGCTGTGATATGAAACATACTATGTCTGGCGCGTGGAAACACATGGAGCCAAACTGTGTTCTTAATAATAAATATGTATTTTCAACTTTGTTTTCGATAGATTTGGCTTGTTTAGTTTTACCAATAATTATTGCCAAGTTTATTCACCAATAAATGATTTATTTTGATTTCACCTTGATATGACCTCCTTGACTGGAAATCACCTTCAGAAGACCTTGACCTTCAGAAGACCTTGACCTTGACCTCGCTTGAATGGAACAATAGTATTGCAAAAATTAAAGTTGGGTGAAATATCTTGTCTTGATCCTGATCCAATTGCCTTGGCACTAAAATTTGACCTACATTTGGCAAAGATGCACTTGTGAAACGAAGTTCTCTTGACAAGTAGTTCAGACAGACAAACAGACAGATGGACATTCCTTACTGAAATTGTATGGATGGTATATTTTTTACACATAACTTGTACTTTATTAAATACCACAGCCATCTTTGAATATTCAAGAATAGTTGTAAAGTATTTTAATTGGTAAAATATATCGAATTGTTCCAGAAAGATATTTTATTTGCGCATTTTTTAAATTTTAAAACTTAAATTTCAAGAATAATTTCCTAATCTTTGAAAATTTCAAATAAAAGAATTAAATTTTATTGAGGAAATATAGCAAAGATTAATGATTCAAAAATTAAAATTCCTCAAAGCACTTTCTTATCTGTCATCCATATTTTCTACTAAGGAAACCTAGTTAAAACTTGATTAATGGCACCGTTACCATGAATTTTAACGCCATGAACCTTCTGCACTCGTGCATACTAACAGAGTACAATCTAATAAAATAAGTACTCTCACTTAAAGGTTTGAATAACATATGATTACGTGCCTCGGTTTTAGTTCATTCTGTTTCACTGGAAAGCAGTAAACTAGATCTAGGTTGAAAAATTACTTTTTATTTGTCACTTCAGCGTCGTTTGCCTCAAAATGCACCGGACCATAAAATTAACGTCGTTACGCTGACGAATTCAACGCAGCGTTCTTTCACGTAAATTATGCCATAGCATTACAAATGACAACTTGGAATCATGATAAGACTGACGTAATAAACACCAAAGTGAATCTATCACATTGCAGTGAACAGGTCCTAACTTTACCCACATGCTTTAAAATAAATCTACAAACTAAAAAACTTAAAAACAATAGAATGAACTTTTTTCATTGAAGATTGTAGTTGATTGCTAGATTTTGTTCAAGTGGCTCTGTAAAGCTAACTAATTTTTGTCTCCGTTCACTTGGGTAGTATTATCATTAATGCCTATGCAACATTTGAAACTGAACGGCGCCAGATACAACCGCAATTTTCTCACGATTTTTATAAGAAAGGTTTGATTGAACCCAGGTCCTATATTTATTTAAGTCTGATGTTTTACCAGTTGTCTGAAACAATCACCAATTTCATGAAGAGCAATTTATTTAAGTTGCTGTAATGAGCTTGTCAAAGAAGGCTTAGCTGCCACAGGTTGTCTCTGTCTCTGTCCTGTTTCTTTTCAGTTTTGTGTCACATCATTAATTACATCAATCACATTATCCTAATTTTAATATTCCCCCCCCCAAAGAAAAACCAAAAAAAAAACAAAACAAAACAGGACATTCCCTCCGAAATTCTAGATTTACGCAAACTGAACTGACAGAAGACAGAGACAGAGAGAAATGTGTGCGTAGATCTCACAAATCACCCATCTAGATTGTTTTTAGGGTTTCATGTCGCGAGGGACGAAGATCAAAGGGCGGAAGAACGCCGTGGAGAATCTGTTCACGTCTAACGAGGTGACGTATAAACCGAGCTTCGCAGACATGATGAACGTCAACGCCAACCCCAAGGAAAAGAAGAAGAAGAAACGAGATGTGCCTGTATCCTGCTATTTTAGGATCATAAGTAAGGCTTTCGTCATATATTTGGTCCTGCTGTTACAACACTGTTTTGGGCAGAGGGCTGGTCCTTTCCTGGAAAAGGCCGTGACGTCATTGGTTCCCTGGGACGCCCATTGTGTTTTGGGAGTAAATTTCTGTGTAACTAGTTTATGATACGTTTTGAAGCGTCAACGACATGCGTAGTAATTGTATTTCGTTAAAGACGAGTGCAAAAGCAAATTGTTTGGTTATGAATCATCTCGAATAGATTACGCGATGCTTTTTGAACAGTTTCAACCTGCTCAAAGACGCAACAATAATAAGATAATATTAGATTGTGAAACTGAAACGACCGACAGCAGTCCCCGACTCAGGAACTAAACAATTCTAATTGTCAAAACTTTTTTTTATAAAAAATTACTGGTATTACACAGTACTGTTGCTTGTTTTGGAATAAGTTAGTGCAACAATGACATATTCTTTATTTAATCAACTTTTCAGTTTTTAAACCATACATATTTAGCAATACCTTTCTAAACATTTACAAAGAACATTTTAAATCTGGTGCCAATTTTGCACATTTAACCTTTATGTCAAGTAAGATAGATTTTCAAAATTTCTACAGAAATTTTGGCCGATGAACTTGTTTTATTTTGTATAGCAAAAGTGCGAAATTAAGACCATTTGAGGTTTTGATTGACACCAAATACCAAACTAAATAGATCTAACAGAGCGTTCTGCCATCCAGGGAGCTAGCAAACTTAACAGAGCTAGTACTCTCTGTAGCGTGCCGTTTCCCCATCCTGGGAGTTAGATTCTATCAGAGACATGTAGTACTATTTACAATGCGCACAATAGAATTAAGCAAGACCCTGTCACGATTCCTCCGAGCAATAGCGAGACATGATGTATACCCAAGGGTCTGGTCCTGACATTCCAAGTTTTTTTTCAAATCTTCTTTCAGAATCGTGTTTGATTTGTTGAATACGATGAGTTAGTGAATTCATTACCTGCAATGATCGCTCTTTCAGTTGTACAATCATTTGCACGGATATTAATTCACAATGTTTGCTACAACAAAGTTCATTGGCTAACTGGACGGCTATTTTTGGCGATAATTGCCAGAAATGCAACATAAACAATAGATTTAGTGAAGACGGAGGGTGTAACTAATTGGTTTTATTATCAGCTCTGCGTAGTACAGCAATTTTGATTGGTCAATGCAGGTCATGTGGTCGGCAAATAATAGTGTTTATTGATGGCCTAGATCTAGATCACAAAAAACAGTGTTCACTAAATCAATGTAAATGAAGTAATAAGCTGATAATAAAACAAATATTTCCAACTGCAGCCATCAATAAAGGGACTTAATGTACCTTGGGTGTGGTTGTCTAGATAATTGCCTTCAGGCTACAGCCTTCATGTAATAGACACCCACCCCCTCGGTACATAAGTCCCTTTATTGATGGCTGCAGTTGGAAATATTTGTAATATCTGTACGCAGTGAGCTTAATTCAGTATAATATAAGTAATGCACGAAAAAGTGACAATAGGTGAAACAACAAAATCTATTAATTAATTATCAAGTCTTTTTTTGCGTTAATTGCATGTAATGACGACAAAAAATATTTCTTTAATTAGTCTAATTTGTCTGTTTCAACCAATTTGTAAATCCTTAACCGAAATCACAAGAATTTGATGAGAACAAACACCAATCGAAATTTCTCTTTACATTCAAAATAGACTAAAAGATGGACATGTTAAGGTCTTGGAAAGTTATTTTTAACGGTGGGTCAATATCTATCAGGTGATATCAGACTAGACTCAATTACAAAACATGTTCTATTTCTATACTAAACGTTAGTGCCATAGAAACGAGATCAGCCGTAACCTAGCGATAGAGACGTTTCTTTTAATCTCGACCGTTTTTATTGAGACGTCTTTTATGTTTGACAATAAGTCTCCCCGGGAGATGAGATATCGCTGTAGTGGTCGTTGACCCGTATATGAGCGGCGCTCATTGAAGGCATAGTTTACTTAACCGCTAAGTAAACCCGACGCAAGTCTCCCGACCCAACAGTCTGGGATGTATACGCTAGATAGTCTCTCCCCCAAATCCTATGCTATGTTAGATAGTTTCTCTCCCAAATCCCCTCGCTCACCCCGCCGCGGTTGGCAGGCACCACCGTGGAAGCATCCCAATTCACGACAGTACGCAGCCACAGCTCTCAGACCCCGCGGTACGCCTCAGCCACGGCTCGTTGTGACGCTGCTGTCCCCACTAGTTCCTAGGTGAAGCCGTGCGCTACCGGCTGTGTCCCGCGGCTACCGGGGTTGGTTACTCCCCCACCGGTGTCGTGATATGAACCAACCCCCCTATTTTAGGGCCCCCTTTTATTATAAATATTGATTTTTTACTAACTAAATTATTATTTTAGTGTTAATGTTGAAGTGTTTAATGTATTTAATAAAAACTAATTTACTTTTAATAATTAAACAAATTTAATTTCATGAATTCCAATATTTTATGGATAATAGTCAAATTTGACCATGTAATAAACATATAAAATGTGTTAAAATAAAAATTGTTATTCAATTACTGTCAAATTTTGTACAAATTATCACTTTCAATGAATTATGTGTCATTTGTAACAAAAATATTCAACATTAACTTTGA
>JBCAUG010733454.1:0-11855 GCA_038406175.1 Haplosyllis leylae | reverse complement strand
CCAGAATATTGATACACCTACACAAAGTAGTTCCAATGAGGGGGTGGTAACTTGGGAAAGGGCTGGAACTATTTAGCACCTTTTGTGGTTAATGCAGGTACTGAGACACACTAACTCATTTGCTACCACTTCCATCTCGATTGAACCATTGGCTAATGCTGTAGGCCTATGAGGGAGTGAGTAGGAATACAGTTCCACATGTCAAATGGTGATTGGTTGTACTCATCATGTGATTTGCTGATTGGTTCCCAGGACTGTACATGTGCTGCCTTTGCACTGATTGGATGTTGTTTGAGGGGGTGAACAGGATGCACATGATTTTCATGTGATTCACCCATGATTCATGCATGGGTTTGTGCGGGGAAGTCTGAGGAGGTGTTTAAGATACAGAATGATGCTCTTTTGGGCAAAGGAAGCCAAATACAGTTGCAGTTCATCTCCACTCCTCAGATTTCACAATAGTCAATCCTCAACCTGTTACACTACTTAAACCACCTCAGCTCATCACAGGGCTATTTTTTCTAAATTGCTGATTTTCTGTCAAGGTGCAGAAACACGGCTCTGCTGCAGTTAGTTCTTAACCGATTTTCACATATGAGGTACCAAATCAAAGCTAAGAACCTGCTCTTTAATATGCACACATGTAAATTATGCTACAATGAGTGTAAGGGGTTAAAATCGGCAATGAAAATGCCGACCTCGGCACAATTCACTCAAACACCTTTTGTAATTTATGCATGAGAAGTCCAGATATGTAAACACTTTTTCTAAGAGTGTACACATGAACAAGATTCAACAGAGGTCATTGCGAAACAGTCATTCATTCATAACGTATAAAATCCCAAAAAGTCCCCATACGCTTCCTTGCTTGTAAATCCAGTACGTTTAATTTTATTATGTTTGATTATCTGATTATTTGATTCTGAATCATCAGGGTTGCTAGATGTCAGGGAAAAATTTTTCCCCAGGCCAGGCAATTACCACTAATTTCTTTAGCCGCAGTTCACTCTGCATAATGATATCAAATGGCAATTGAAAGGACTTTCTGGACTTTGAAAAAAAATTGTCGGGGAACAATAATATGCCAGGTAATCGCCTGGAAAATATCCGGGTCATTTGTAGCGACTCAAATGTGACAACCCTGAATTCATATTAAAGCACTTTGACAATAATCACTTTTGCAAGACCTTTCAGTATTGTCATTCGGACACTGGGTGAGAGGCACACTCAGTATGGTAACTATTCAAGTTTTCCTTTATAAATGAATTCTGTTGATTAGAATCGACTGATTCTATGGAATTTGTGAAATTTTTGGGTAAAAAATATTACTGTATTCGAACCTCCTACCTCTTGCGTAAGAGACCAGCGTGCTACCCCTGTGCCCAGAAGGTAACAGATAAGATCTTTAAATTTACCCTAATTCATATCTCAGTGATTTATCAGATTCGTTGAATTGACTGAATTCAATGGATGTTCCAGTCCATATAGGAAAAACTCTATTTGGGCACCTGGCAGGGGGATTTCAGTCGCGATTGTTCAGCAAATGATTGTTTAAAATCTGTGCTAAAACTTGTTCAGAGAATAGGTCGTGGCATTTGTCCACCTGTTATTTTTAGTGAATAGGTCACAGCATTATTTACTAATTGTGCTAACCTGATCGGAACAATAGGCAACTAATCTGGCATTCACTTCTGCGGGATCGAGCTCTGGGTGAGATGTTCGACATCTTTTTATCGCCTCACTTCGCGCAGCCAACAAGGAAACAAATGTAGATTCACTGGCAGTTGTCTGAAAAAGAGAAACGAATGCAAGTATAAATTTTAGTGCAGCGAAAGATATAGATCTGCATTGCAAACATATGTATTTCTGTCTTTGTGTCACAATTTGTTCAGAGGTACATCATTTCTTTTCAAAACTGTTGTCTCAAAACCGTTTAACGACAGAAGGACGGGACGCTAGCCAGTATTTAATAATATTTATAAATCAGTATTATCAATGACTATGGTCTTATTACACTATTCTACAATACAAAGCTCGCAACAATGAACAATTCTAGACTAAGTGCATTAAAAATTAAACAAAACTGGTCTACAGAGAAAATTTAGATGATGGCCTCTAGCGAAAATATCACTGCACAATCCGCTCTTTTAACTCATTTTATTTCGAAGTAAGATCAAAGAGAAGACCTTGTATTGTGCAGAATATCCATATCGATTTGAAACAAAATTCCGAATAGGTTTCAAAACTACAAAACATGGCAAGGTAGAGAATAGAGAATAATAAACGATGAAAGGCAATGACTTTTTTGAAAATGCGAAACGCTATTATTGAAGATGAATTGTTCTTATTTACCATACAACAGTAGTACTCTATGACATATATCCTACGTATTTATTTTGATAGCATCACTATCCTGTTTACGTTCCACATATTATCCAAGTTTATTATGTAAAGAAATGGACTTGAGGTCGGAAATGAACTGCTGAGGAAAGAAACTACCAATGTTATCGTTTCTCTTCCGCCTATCTCTAAGTTCAATTACTGTTTATTCCGTGAATGAGGAAGAAATTCTCAGTTCCATTTTGGAATCATAGCCCAAAAAGTATTTACATATAAACAACAGATAGTTTGGCCAATTTCTCCCATTTGATGTATCCAATGTGTAACAAAGGTGCCCAATCATCGATACATTAACTTGTGTCTTCAGGGATAACATAATGGTGCGTGGGTACATCATTTGAAGTGTGCTCTTTCAGGAAAGATAAAGGCCACAGGCAATGGATGATACGCCATTGCCAGAGAAGCGGTCAGTCGTTTTTGAAAATCGTCATGAGTGTGAGCAAAAATTTAAAAGTAGTCAATTTAAAACTTCAAAACTTGGGGTCGGTGGATGGCCCTTCCCCTTGGAACCCACACCTGTCCTCCCACGATGTTTACTACCAAAAATAGACAAGTAGGTCTTCTCTGTTTTTATGCGAAAACATCCGAGATCTCATCATTCAAAACCGTCTTCATTTATACGTTGGATCACACTCGAGGGGCACATTGTAAAATCAAAATGTTTCAACACATTTTGACCTTTTAATGACTAAGGTACTTTGAGCTGATTAGTTTCGCCAAAAGGCTATAGGTTCCCACAGGGCACCGGTTAAATAAACCATCGTCCTCGTACCATATTAATAAATAAGGCCGTCAATATTTTGCTAAGCCACAGTTAAAGATAATGTGTTTCGAAACCCTCTGATGTGAGGCCCTTGTGCTGATTCCTTGTGACGTGGCTGAAACCTAAAAGTTGACTGAGATTGATCTCCCACTTACTTTCATTTCAAGAAAAATTTTGTGCGAGTTGACAATGCCTCACTGTCATGTTTTACACATCGTTCGATATTGGTGCAAAGTTGACTCAGTAACCTCATGCATGTCTAGGAATGATTTTGAACGCACCCAAAGGTGGCTGCTATTCTAGTGCAGTACTGCGCATTTGTGAATTTTTTCTAGTCAAGGTTTTAATTTATATGATAAATATTAATTGTAACCAAAGATTTGACTGGTTTCGAACTTTTATCGCAGCACTACATGAATAAAACATTTACTTATCCATAGTGTCATGCATAAAATATTAACGCCATCACTGGTTCGTTCCTCTGAGTATATTTATCAACGACTGCCTCAGTGTAATTTGTAAATTTAGTTACGATAAGGTCAATAAACGGCACGCTTGGAATAAAATTATGAGCCTGTATCATTAATTAATAACCCTGAATTTTGCAGACTTGAAAATTTCTAATTTCGACAAACCACGCTCCAATTATCACCCCAGATTTGAGTGGAAAATTAAGTGTATTTAAGTCATCGTACCGTTCCTATTCGACAGATGGTTATGTTTGAGAAAGAATCAGCTTGGAAGAGTACAAGTTTGGACATTTTCTATTTGAAAATAATTTTTCAACTGCAGGTGATTTTGTTTTGTATGGCTACAGCTTCCCTTCAAGAAAGCGATGTATAAATCCTTGACCTGGCAATTAATACCTTGTTTGATTTGCTTTTAATTTCCATTCCAAATTACAAGTCCCTGAAGGGCCAGTAAACAATGGTTTCTATTTATTTTCTCAACTATAGTATGTTCCGTAGTATTGATTTTCATCGATCGATGTGATTTTAATTGATAATAAAGATTGCAGGAGGGACTTACACTGGCATCACGTACCAGCACATATCGAGCATGATCATCTGTTAGTCCATCTTCATAGTTAGAATATGTTGATGAACAGAGGACAATGACAATGTGCAATTATCATCAAGAGGAACATGCTGAGATGTTTTATAGGTTTTTGATTGATAAGGATGTCCTAGTATACTAACAAGGTGTCATGACAGAAACCTCGAATGTGAACCTCCCCGTGTGACAGAGAGACTTTTTAATAAACAAAAGGATATTGAAGAGACTCAGTTGTAATTTTATGAGTCGATAGTATGCAAATATTTTAATTACATTTAATTGATTTCTAGTAAGACAGAAGATTGTGATTGAGATGCTCTTTGGAAATGTACAAAATACACAATTGTTTATGCTCTTTACTTTTTTGAGTACTTGAGTTCATAAAAAAATTCACTTTGTTTTTAAAAATGATGTTCCGCTTTTTTTAGTTGATTTATGGTTAAAGGTCGATATCTACCGATAGTTCGTCTGACTGATAAATTAATGTTTTTCTTTCGAATTGAACATGAAACAAAAAGGTAGCTGTAAAATTTATTGCAATGGCAACCTGTCAGTGGTTCCCAGATAGAAACAAAATACTTCATACATTTTTGTTCCTCTATAACTCCTGAAAATTGACCGACATTTTATGCAGATCTCCTTGTACATTGCACTAATAATGAGATGTACTATCTCTGTTTTGTCGTGTAATTTGTCTATTGTTCACAGCAGGAATCGCTTTTGGTTTCACATTTAGTGCATGTGGTGAATAACGATGGAGTTCTCCCAAAATGAACCAGACCTTTCGTTAAATTCAGTGAATTTAACGAATTCAAAGAATCTGATAAATCACTGAAGCGTAAATTAGCGTCAATTTAAAGATCCTCTCTGGTGCCTATGTCTTCCTGGCACTGTTCTAAGATGTCTGTCTTATATACAAAAGGTTCCAGGTTCGAATACTCCTTTTACATAAAACATTTTGTCAATGAATTTGCTGAATTCAGTGAAAGTCATTTGGGAAAAACTCCAATAGGATTCGATTTTTACCTGAATGACTCCGCCTCCCATCGTTTGTTCGTTGCTGTGTAAGAATTCGTGAGGTAGTCCTATCATTTTCCCCAGCCAGTCCATGACTATTGTCTCCAGCTCTGTACAGGCCGGACTAGAAGCCTGAAATGTGAAGTGTGTAAGAATTTGGAACAATTAAATCAAAAAAAAAAATTAAGCATATGTGGGTGTACTGGGTGGTTGGTATGAAATTTGTTTCGGCATGTACGGATAGGAAAATATATTATTACTGAGCAATTGTTGTAACTTATCCCGATCTCAATGAATTATGTAATGCCATATTAAATGTTCCTTTAGTTCAATATATTTGAAATTTACACAATCTAACACTTACCCAAGTGAAACCAAGGCATCCTATGGCATCAGCTAACATATCCCCTAGCAAAGAGGGAAATGAGTTCAGAGCAGGAAAATACGCATGCATGTATGGACTTTGCCAATGTGTTATCTACAAAGAGAAAAGAAAAATCATTTTTGTAATGTTTCCTTTGAGACCCATGTACTATCCAGGATTTTCCCGAGTAAGAAATAAAAGGTGTAACTTGGTGAGCACCATAATTGCTGGCTTGCTAGAGTCAGCATAGTGATTGAAATGGGAGGCCCATAGTATTTGGGACAAGGTAGAGGGAGCATTTGGCACTTTTATGATAAGTAGGCCTACTTTAAGCTGCAGTCATTGGTTGGAATTTGTTTACACAGAGTACTGCCATGATGTTATTTACGTGCCAGTATCGTGAACGTTCAATGACGCAACATCATTTTTCAATTTTTGATGTAAAATGTTATAAATTTCTCCTGTGTAAACGTCGACAAAAATCTTCGTATGATATTATTAGCCTTTGGATATTCCACAGTTGGAATAAAAAAAAAAACTTCACAGAAAAAATTGCTAATTATTATAATAAAATACTAAAATTTATAGCTATTGAATCCATTAAAATTAATGTACTTTGTCAGTGTACTTTGACCCATCAAGATAAATCGCATTCTTAGTAAAGTCATTCACGATAAATTGCATTCTTAGTAAAGTCATTCACATTCAAATTTAATAAAGTCAATTCAAAATTTTCTTTACAAAAATGTTAAAGGATAGTCCGGTGACAAAGAGAAAATTGAGAGTTACTGACACAATTAAAAATAATTTATATTGATGCTATGACTAATCTTTACAACATATTTGACTAAATTTTCCATAAAGATCATTTAGATTCTCAGTAAAATCATTAACATTAATATTAACATTTCCTTTGTAATAATGTAGGATAGTCCAATGTCAAAGAGAAAGTGGTGACTCTTCACTGCAATTATGTATCTCACTGTGGCGGGTGACAAGATACGAACCCAGTTACCGTTGCGATACTTAAAATTTCCAATCTATCAGTGTCGTCGGGGAACCTCACTTTACCAGCTTTGCTGGTTTCTAATTAAGTTACTGGATTTAAATATTGAATGAAGCAACAGTGCTAATTAAGCAAGAAATATTAACAATGAGCTAATACTTGGATCTCGGGGTAATGTTTAATTAATATGATTAACCTTGTGATTTTAGTTTCATAAAAAACAAGTCCGAGGACAAAAGACCATGTACCACTTTCATTTCCATTTCGCGTCATGTTACAAAAGATCACAGATGGAAGTAAAATTCTTGGAATCGTTTAGATCCGAGATTTGTCATGCAGAGGGCAAGTTCCCAGAGTTTTCAGGGAAGCTCTTCTTCTTAAAAAAGGCCTCAAGGACTCTTGCCTGAAGAGGTGCGTGCTAACCCTGTATTCTAATTAGACTGGATTGCGCAAATGTAACTGGATTAGGAACGAAGTGAAGAAGTGGATGAGCCCCGTAGTTTATTGCCTTCTGGAGGAGGTAGAGGAACACGCTCAGTGTTTGTTCGCCTACTCTGGTCCCTTCTTGGCCATCCCACAATCCGACTGCTGAGGGTCGCCAGTCTGCCCAATATGGAGCCTAATTGAAAAAGACTGTTTCTCAATGCTGTTCTGGAGAGTCTCTCGGCCACAATTTTGCCTACTCTTCTTCTCTGACACACAGCAGTCTTGATAGAAAGATCCCCAAATTTGACCCAGAAGACTTTAGTACTGCGAACTAGCATACGCAAAAATCAAATGTGAAGTCTATTCAAAGTTAGCCTGTGTCCTTACATGCAGCTGTTGCCACCACTATAAAACACGCCCAAGATTTCACCGTTTACAGGTGTGAGCTAAAACTTTTTGCATCATTCATTCATTGCGCCAGATGCAGAATTGTACACAGAACACTAAAAACACCGAAAGACAATTTCTGAAAAGATTTAACCTTCGCTTTGAAATGAATTCCACGCGATTTTTGTACGTTAACTGAACTGACGCTCAGCTGCAGATTGCTTACAGAAATTGAAATGCTCCAAATTGTAGAAATTTGTGGGAATTGTTTGGTTGCGTCCTCCCACTGAATTTGAGATTTTTGCATTTCTGGATGTGTCATACAGTATCCAACGACTTTTAATTTTCCCTTATGGGACAACTGACACTTATCCCCCTTCGGACAATGTTGTGTTGTTGTTTTCTCAGGCGTCCCGTTTAAAATACAGGTCGGGCAAGGCCAATTCGAACACGGTTGTTTCGAAGTTCCCCTTAATTCGAAGTTTGGACCAAGACTCTGCCAGATTCTTATCATTTCATGTTTAAAATGCACGGTTAATTCAAACATGGTTAATTCGAAGTTCCACTAAATCGAAGCCATTTACATCTAATTTAATTCAAAGTAGTTGTAATTCGAAGGTTTAATTCGAAGTTTGGTGTAATTTGAAGCTTTAATTCAAGAATATTGTAATCCAAAAACTTTGAATTAGAATATACATTTTAAATTGAAGGAAAATGATGCCTTTTGACACTCAAGACATGAAACCAATTCAATCTCTTGTGTAAACTATTGTATGCTATCTTTAATTTTTTGACACTCAAGAAATGAAACCAATGCAATCTATGTGTAAAATATTGTATGCTGTTTTTGATCTTTCGATACTCAAGACATGAAACCAATGCAATCTATGTGTAAACTATTGTATGCTGTCTTTGATCCTTTGACACTCAAGACATGAAACCAATGGAATATGTGGTATTTTGTGTTGTATGTTTTGACACTTAAGACATGAAACCAATGCAATCTATGTGTAAACTATTTTATGCTCTCTTTGATCTTTCAACACTCAAGACATGAAACCAATGCAATCTATGTGTAAACTATTGTATGTTGTCTTTGATCTTTTGACACTCAAGACATGAAACCAATGCAATCTATGTGTAAACTATTGTATGTTGCCTTTGATCTTTTGACACTCAAGACATGAAACCAATGGAATATGTGGTATTTTGTGTTGTACATTTTGACACTCAAGACATGAAACCAATGCAATCTATGTGTAAACTATTTTATGCTGTCTTTGATCTTTCAACACTCATAACATGAGCAACAAACACCATAAATAAAGCTTCTTTGTAGTTGTAACTTTTTATTTCTCACTTTACTCAACTCAACTTGACCCTTACTCTTAAAGTGTGAAAACAACATGGGGCATACATTGGTTAAATGTAGTGAGTGTCGAAAGATACCAATACTATGTACAGTACAGTATATTGGCTTCATGTCATGAGTGTCAAAAGATTCAACTGATTTTAATACAAGATGCAAGAAAACCATCACAATACATGAAAGGATGCTAACAAGGCTTCATTTCTTTATTTGAAGTAGGTCTGAGTCTAATTCAAAGTGTTAATTCAAAGGAGTCACAATTCAAAGTAATAATTCGAAGTAAGTTCTAATTCGAAGTTTTGTACATAATTCAAATTACAGTGTATAATATAGTTTGAATTTCCACTTAATTTGAAGGAAAACCTTGCCCAACCTGTATATATAAAAGCTGATTTATGCTTCCCAAAAATTTGAATTTTCACATTGCCGATCATTGTAAAAGCGCAAATCAAAACCTTCTGACGTGACATCCGAAAATAAGTTCGCTTCTCTTGAAGTCCCGATAGAGTGTTTCGATAAACATCTAGATCTTAGCTTCAATTCAAATTAAATAACTCGAATATTATGATATCTCCGCAACCATGACATTTTACAGCAAGACAAAAAACACATGCCACGATATTTTTAATATGCTAAGTTTAATAATAACTCTACTCTAAGGTAGCCCTGGATAAAAATGCTTCAACACGATAATAGATTTTTGTTTGGATCGTTACATCAACATGCAGTGGTAGTTTCTCGTAATGACTAGATTCCAGGTAGAATATTCTGTAGAAAAAAAATTCACCATATTGACAAATTCAAAAATAGTGCCATAAACTAGCTTCTGCCTACCTCTGGTGCACATTTTGGATCAATAGTGAAGCAGCCCCAGTCAATCAAGTTAAAAGTAGAATCCACAAATGGTTAAAATAACCCGACGCAACAGTAAGCCGCCTTTTTTATTATCACTTTCAACCGCTTTAATTACCACTGTTGGCCAGCTGCATGCGAGAGATCAATTACTTATTTTCCATGCTACATTTTAATGTTAACATTGAACTAAACAATAACAAAATCCTGTGCACGCTTCCTCTCGCATCTCCTTTTATGGAGCTGTGTAGTTACTGGATGCAGTAAGCTGGCAGCCGGCCTGCAGGGAGACGAACGCGACCAACATGAGAAGAGGGGACAGGGATGCGTATTGATCTTCAGCAGCATGCAAACATGCACGCGTGATTGAACGAGCAACGAACAGGGAACGAATGCCATTATGCAAGTAAGCCGCATCAGAAGGTGAATTCAAACGGATCTACTGATCATTGTCGATTTCATTGTCGTTGAAAATTGCATGAAAATTACAGTAATAAATAAAAGAGCTTCATCACACCGTTCCTCAATCATTCTAATATAATCTTAAGCAAAATTGTTTCTTCTTGTTGTCCACAAAAAAATTACATTTCTTTTGTCGTCAAGTGCAAACGGTCGGAATGGAATAGAATTTGTAACAAATGAAAAAAGCATCAAATGGGAAATTTCACGAATGTTTCAATTTTTTTTATTTGGTTACTAACTCAGTCATTCAAATGTTTTTGAATGTATCCCGAAAGTGAAGTCCTCCTGGTCAATCCATAGCATTGCAATCTTTTCTTGTGCTCAAAGAGACATTTTCAGGATACGGATTTTAGACTAAAATCCGCAGAGATCCATAAATTCTTTTGAACTTACCTGCTCATACTGGATTTTGATACATCAGATTTTTCTAAAGCATATTCTTTCGTTCTAAATTTTGGAAGAAACCTATTCTGTTCCAAAAGATTATTTAATTTTACTTGCTTTACGAAAGTGGAAAAAATAAGAAAATCTATGGGGTTTTAAAAACACTTAAAACGATCTGCAGACGGAAATGTGAAAAAAAAACGCAAATCGTACTAAAACAAAGAATTTTGGCCAAGACCGTCCTCCGTGTTAAAACGAAAATAAGACAACTGCAGATCCGATACCGTTCTTTCTTCGAAAAGAAAGTGGCAAGTAATATGTCAAAAAATCAGATAGTTTGACTCCAGATGCATTTCATAAAAAAGGACTTGATAATAGATCAATTTTGGGTCACATGTGAGGGTCATCAAAATTGCTTAAACAAACATTTTAATAGCATTTTGAGGGTTTCCAATGACCATTAACTGCCAATTTGTCAGATGTCTAATTTATTCTACAGTCAAGAGTATTTTAAATTTTAAGACATATTGGTGCAAAAAATCATTTTTCCTGAAGCACTCTTTTGTGTTTGAAAATTTTGACCACTGTTTGAGTTGGGAGAGGGGATTGGTGGATAAAGCATCTGCTTGCAGTATGAAGAGTCAATGATGGGGGTACTTTTCTCAAATTTTTGCGATTTATGGTTCCATGGTAAAATTGGCATCAAAGTCAAATATTTCACTTTGTCATCATTTGAAGTCCAATTTGACAGTTTCACAAAAGGTTGGATGATCAAAACTGAAAAAGGGAGATCATGCTAAACTCGGTCTTTGGGAATCCAATGTGAAAATAGGAGAGTATTTTTTGTGACTAAATTTCTTGTACTTTTATGTGTGAAAATTGTGATGCTGTGTGGAATTCATCAATTTAAATTATTATAAATAATTTGAGCTGTAAGGGGCTTAAATGGCCAAAATGACACCAAAAGGTCGCAGGCTACATAGGGTGCATGGAAAAATTATTCAACAGGAGATTCCTCAACAGACACCAAAGTCAGGTAGGTGCTTGTCCATTTCAAGCATAAATAATGTTCATTACAATTGATAAAAGCTTGGGAGCACTGTATTTTCAGGGAAGCAACAAGCCTCTACTAAACTACAAAAATAAAAATATACCACTTTGAGTTATGTGAGCACACAATTACAATGCGGGATATTAATCAGTGCCACAACCAGGACTGACAAAACTAATCAAAGCTATTTTACTATATAGTGGATATACAAGTTAACCCTTTTCCCACCACTGTTTGACTACCCCTACTTCCATGCCAATAACAGATATATCTGTTCTCATCTACTTAGTCCTACAGGGCCAGTAGCTGATATATCTG
>JBCAUG010733443.1:0-11856 GCA_038406175.1 Haplosyllis leylae | reverse complement strand
GTGACGTCAAAATTGACATAAAGATGTGTGAACCTCATTGTGTCAATTTCTTTTTTTTGTGAACCTCCTCCATAGTCAAGGTGTTTGATTATTTGACATCTTTTTGACAATTTGAGATCTTTTTGACATTTTGAAACATACAACTTAAACCACCTCAGCCCGCACAGGGCTATTTTTCTTTATGGTAAAGAGTATGAAACATATTCTTAGACAATTCCAAAACTCTGAAACAACAATTTTGTGGGATTTGTTGCATTGCAATGGGTCTAATAAAAATTTAAATACATTTTCCTGACAATTTGAAATGACTATGTACACATTGAGCTGCATGACCATGTGATGTAAGAATTTACGTCATGTTTAAAATGTATGTAATTATAACATTTGATGCCACATTAAGAGCACTGAATTTAATTGCTTAATTTAAGAATAAACTTGGACTAGACATTTACATAACAATTGTAAAACCAGTTTATTAGGAAATGAAGTGCAAAGTAACAAAGCATGGACCAAATAATTGCAATTTTCATAATTTGATTGATACAATTTAAAGGTCGCTTCATCTCTCTCATTTACATCATGGCAGCCTCCATCACAATTTCGTAACGCTATTACATAGTGTGAAGTTTGAAAATTGAGACAAGTAAACAGATATTTTAATAAATATTTTAATAAATAGTGGCACAACATCAACAATAATAAGATGTTTTTAAATGAATTAAATGGTATTAAGAAAAATAGCCCTGGACGGAATTACGTCACATTAATCGGCAACGTCAAAACGAAAATTCACGCAATTAGGTAGGGTGGCTCATATTGTGTACATATCTCGACATTAATAGACGTAAGTCGAATTGTAAAATGTATTTTTCTTTTCAATATTGACATTGATTAATATTTAACTCGCTTGGTTTCAGTCTTGTTTCACCACTGTTAAAAGAATACGACACTCGAACACAGGTTCTAGAAGAGCAGCTGGACAGCTACAGAGTGAGTGAAGCTTCTTTAAATTACACATACCTAGTGAAAGTTTTTTTTTTGTATTAAATTACTTATGAATCAATTCTCCCAGGCAATATTATCATGATTTCAAAAGGTCAGTGGTAATACATACTACGTTTTCTCGAAAAAAGGTGCATTTAATTTTTCAGAGAGATCACAGGGAGCTGAGAAGCCAGATAGACAAACTTGTGGCTGAAAATAAAAGGTAACTAATATAATCGTATTCATTTACCTTGAGACGTGCGTTGAACACCATTTTGTTGCAATGTTAATTTTAAGCCGAGTACACACGTGTACATTCAAACTCTTCCAAATATACTATTTCGCAATATAAGGAATGTTCCATGACATATTATTTTATTGGCGGCTCGTTGGAGTAACCATAGTGGTTGGTTTCAGCTTTTGCCCCAAAATTTTGGGAAGGTGGTGGGGACCTGCAAATAACATTTGCTAGTCTGTGAATATGGAAGGGGTGGTGGTTCTACGTGAAGGTGGGGGGACACCTCAACCCTACATGCTGTAATCAAACTTGTTTGAACTATTTGCACTCGGAGGCAGTGGGGACCAAAAAACTTAGTTTAGATTGCCTTTGCACTCTTTGCCATTTTGCACCCTTCTCACCAACCTTTCCACCAGCCTTTTCACCCTTCTCCTCCTTTGCACCCTTCATACCATGCACACCCATTATTGGTACCTCATTAAGAGTCACATTAGTGGTTGGTTTCAGCTTTTGCCCCAAAAATTTGGGAACATGGGGAGGTGGGGACACTTCAACCCTACATATTGTAAACAAACTTGTTTGAACTGTTTTGCAGTCAGAGGTGGTGGGGACCAAGAAACCTAGTTTAGACTGCTTTTGCACCCTTCAGACCTCTTCATACCCTTCTCACCCCTTTGCACAGGGTTTCGTTCCCTAAAGATGGTGGAGAACTCCAAATGCCATTTCATCTTATGTGAATGTACATGGAGTGGTGGTAATGTTCAGAGGTGGTGGGGACAATATCTAATATTGCAAAGGGTGCAGAGGCTGGTGTGACAGGTTGCAAAGAGGTATGAACAATGCAAAGGTGCAAAGAGGTGTGAAGGGTGCAAACGGTGCAAAGGCTGGTACAAATTGGAAGAAGGGTAAAAAGGCTGATCCAAAGGTGTGAAAAGGTATGAAGGCTGGTGCAAAGGTGTGAAGAGTGCAAAGTTATGTGAATAGTGTGAAAGCTGGTGCAAAGGGTGCAAAAGTCTGGTGCAAAGGGGCAAAGGGGTGTCAAGGGTGCAAAGGCTGGTGCAGAGGGTGAGAAGGGTTCAAAGTCTGTTGCAGAGAGTAAGAAGGGTGCAAAGTCTGGTGCAGAGTGTGAAGTGGTGCGAAGGGGTACGAACGAGCCGCCTGGTGAAATTTTCATTACCTAATATTGAAAATAATAATTTACTGTCTTATGTCAGACTAACCCGGGAGTTGAAGTTATCCGTTGAGTCACAATTGGAGAAAATAGACAGCGGTATGACCGCACCAATTGATGTGGAGGAGGACCACGTGTTACACAATTTGCAAAGTCAATTACAAATGGCACTTCAGGTAAACCGATACTCTCGTGCCAAAATATCCCAAACAAAAGAACTGCAATAGGAACTATTTTATGTAGAGTCTATTCCTTTTTAAAATCTCCACTATTTCGTGTTTTCCCAAGGAAAAAGAATCGGCAATGGAAATGTGGCAAGCTTCAGTGCAGGAGGTAGAGCGACTAGAACAAGATTTGCAGGTAATTTTTTTTTAAAACAATACATTCAATTAACTTTAATCCTTGCTCTTCTTATCTGAGGTAAGGATCTCTAGTCCGTGCATGATAGCACACAATCTGTTAAATCCGCTTGAGCAAGGAAGCACAATTTGTTTCTTGTCTTCTTTTCATTGTTGAAAGAGAAATGTAATCACTTTGGATTTTCATTGCAGAATCAGAGCATCAATCCTCGAGTTCAGCATCTTCAACAGACGACTGAAAGAGTAAGAGGTTTACATTGAGCATCACCGAAGAGTCAATGCTGTGATGATGCTAGCAATAGTGATCCCATTGAATACAATAGAATCGCTTCAGAATGAATTGCAACTCCATTATGGAGCGACCCCATTCGTTTCCATCGATTTCAATGAGATAACTATTGCTGAGGTCATCGCAGCGTTGACTCTGCTTTGACGCTAACGCACAGTGTAAACGGACCCTAAGTGCGGTTACATATTTCTTATCTTTTCGAGAGATTAGGCGGTCTTATTGTGGAAAAAGTGACCGTTCCTCTTGTGGTCTCCACAAACCTCTGCCAAATGCAGCGTCATAATATGACGTGATGTCATTTGATTCGAGAGACCTGTTGTCAAAATGTTGATGAACTGTAAAGGAAATTTTGCGATTCCAAAATTGTTTGTGGACATTACGTAGTAATTCTCAAATGTTTGATATAAACAAATTTAATGAATTATTTTGTTTTTCTAGATTAAAGAACAATATACCAAAACCGTCCATGAATTAAACAACGAGATCAGCTTGTTGCAAGAAGAATTGAGGCGATGTAAGAGTGAACTGAAGGCTTCTAGTATACAAGTTACAGATTTGAGGAAAACATTAGAAAATATGAAAAGCCAACTAGTTCGGGCGGTATGTTGGAGATTTTTACTTTTAAAGTAATAAATCGTGCATTCTTAAGGGTACTTATGGACTTATTCTAGGACAGTATTTTCAAAAAGGGAGAAATCCTCATTATGTTTTACTGCGAAAAGCTTTTGGAAACACATTCACTGTCTACAATGTGTCTTTTCTTTCTTTCTTAACTCAGGAACACGAAAAATTAAATGCGGAAGGTCAGGGCTCTGTAGCCGGGGGAAGATTACAAGAACTTCAGAAGTCCATAGATGAACTACAAACAAAGTAAGTCTTTTAAAGATTAGGAATAGAGATCAACAACTTTTCGTGCAAAGAAGTCTTGTTACAATAGGTAGTCGTTCTAAACGAACTTGCAATAAGCGGGGTCCAGTGTATGTAAACCCTAGCTAGGAATATTAGTGTGGTCACATTTAATTTAGGAATCTTTACTCCTTCTATTCATAGACTGGAAGACTCAAACAAAGAGCTTGGACATTTACGAAAAGAAAAAAAGACAATGGAAGTAAGAATATTAGAACTACAGAAGAAAATGTAAGTGTTCTCCGTTAAGTTCCGACTGTGGCTACAGAGCCCGATAAAATTTATGTTCACAGCAACACCTTTACTGCTTGTAGAGCAACATCAGAAGCCAATGAATACGACAGAACAATACAAGTAAAAGAAAGTAATCAAGTCATCGAAAGTGCACTGCTTGAAAAAGATCAGGTAATCATGAAAACTGAAAAGCATTTGCTTTTAATACAGTATGGTGTATTTCTTTCTTATTTTGAAAAATCTTAAAGACCAGTAATTACTTTCGTAGGCACTTGTTCGAGAACGTCAGGCAATGGAACAGGTGGAGAAAATGCAAGAAGCATTGGCTAAACTAGTTGACGAAGCTGGGGCTCGGACGAGGGAGGAAGTGGACAATGTGAAAAAACAGTGCAATCAAAATATATCCAGGTTAATGGAAGAGATACATACTTTAGAAATGGTTAGTACATTTCATTTCCACATCTGTAGTGAAATATTAACAATTCATCGCGCAACTATTCACGGTATTTTTTTCTCTTTCATTAATTAGGAAAACAGTGAAAAGCAAGCACAGATAGATCGAGCAATAAGAGAAAAAAGAGCAGCAGAGTCGGAGCTGGAAAAGGTAAAATAATATGCCTTTATAATATAGTCGAACTCCACCAGCACTTCTGCCGTACCCATTTGCGCTTTTGCAGACGAAAATTGATTTTTTGGTTTAAGTCATTTGTAATTGTAGTTGTATCGAGAAGGGTTGGTTCAGACCAACAAGGAGGGCTCTACGAGAGAAGAGCTTAGCAGAAGAGCTTGTGACGCTGAAAGACTCAGAGACGAAGCTCTTATGAAGTTAGATGCTGCACACAATGAGTTGAGAAGGGCGGACATTGCGTAAGAATTTTGAAAAAAAAGAGAGAAAAAGAAAAATAACCTGCGTTATTGCCATATTATGGTAGCATAAGTAATTTGAAGTTTTTGAGGTAAATCTGTTTCCAGTTACAAGCAGGAGAAGAGTAATCTCAGTACTGAACTGAATCACTTGAGGGAACGATTAAAAGATGTAAACCGTGAATTTGAAGATGCTAATAATGACAGAGTGAAACTAACTGAAGAGATAGATAAACTGAAGAGGAATATGCAAAAAGTGAGATCTGAAAAGGATTCCTCACAAAGAAATTACACAAAAGAGGTAAACATTAACTGCAGTTTGTTCAAAAGTTGGAAATTAGTGTAATTATCTGGATTTTTCTGACCTCACTGATAAATTGGTAAGAAATATATCATTAACTTACATTACATTCATGTATTTTTGTATCTTAGATGACAATATTAGAGCGAGATTTACGCATGAAGGAACAAAACTTTGAAGTCAAATTACAAAGTGTTGAAGATGCTCACAGACACGCAATGATGGAACTGAGGCAAATGCTTGCTGCCCAGCAACGCATGAGTGCAAAGTAAATACACAACATTTATGGCTGTGCCAAGATAGTTTAAGTTTATTTGAATACAACTAAATGTAGATTTAAATATAAATAAAAGCAACACAGCTCTAAACGAAAGAAACTATCAAAGAGATAAGCGATTTTCATGTTTCTTTCAGGTGGAAAGAAGAATGTAACACAATCACTCAAAAATTTGAAACGAAGGTTAATGACCTGAGAGCTGAAATAAGTCGCCAGAAAAAAAGAATTGAAGAACTTACCAAACTCCTGAGGGAAAGTAAGGAAAAGAATATAGAGGTATGTCTAAGCGAGCATAACTACGTTTGACCAATCCAAGTATCATTTCAATGGAGTTATATTTCTGTCAACTTTGTGTTTATCAGGCAGAAAACATGATAGCAGAATACGGTAGAAACATAAAGCGGATGGAAGATCGAGTCAGAGATGCAGAAAATCGCGCTGCCAATGCCTCATTGCAAGTTGCCAAACAATTAGGCAAAGCTCGCCAAATGCTGCACACCAGCACCCAGGCAACATATGACACAAATATGAGGCAGTCGTTCCATGACAGTGTGAGATCTAAAGCCAGTGGGTGAGTACTGCTTTTTATTAAATACCACCAGTTTTTAAAAATTAAATGCAATTGGTACCGTGTGAAATGTTCAAAGTTTAAAACACCTTTCCAGCTGGTTTATCTGATATATAACTGCTACTGGTAATCGTATTACCGTTTTCAAGTATGAATTCAAATTTTCTTCTCACATGTTTATTCTTTTCTGATTTGTTTCGCATTGATTATACATACGCGTGTCCAATTTTTCACATTCGTATTTGTAAATGGCCTTAGTCTTATGTAAACGTACTCAAGTGATTTTGTCCTAATATTATTGCTATTAGTATTCTTATTACGCAATTGCAGGGGTGTTGCGGATCCACTTAATGTATCAGACTTGATGGGAAACGGTTCAGTTCACAAGTCCAGTATTAGGATCATCGACCAGCAAGAAACTGTTGACAGCAGATAACAGAAAATGTAAAGGCGTATTTTCTAAGGCTCGACATATTTTTTCCATGCATCAAAAATTATTCCACATCATGAACAGATACCGTCCTGCAAACCGTACCAGTTTTCTGTAATTAAGAGATAAATCAAAGGCACTATGCCATGACACGTCCAGGTGCTAAAATACAGAGGTGGATTCCATAATTGAAGGAAGACGAGGGTGGATATATGTGCTTTGCTGAAGAAAGAGGACCCTAACTTGGGATTACACGTGTCCATTAATTTTAGTTGCGCCGTCTCTGAAGAGCGGAGCGGCTAATCTAATCACTGTGGTATCCGTTTATTCCTTAGTACAGTTAGGTGCTTGGTTGATTGTGTACTTACAAATTTTTTCCAATTTCAAACATGTCATTGGACTTGGTTCTCTGCAGATGCGGCTTGCAACATTTTCATCTCTTTGACTCTTTGTATCTTATTTAATTCAGCTACCCACCTGAAGCAAAGTTGCGATTAAATCAAACCAAAGAATCAGATTTGGCGCGACACAATGCTGGTCGGCATTCTTGTTTATCAAGTCGGGTTAGTCTGGAATTACTTTCAAAAAGTACAAAGATGCCAGATTTGTAAAGGATAATAAGGATCAATTTTGGGTTAAGAAATAGTTATAAGCAACTTGGAATGATAATGAAGGCGCACACAAATTATTACTTCCATGTCATAACCAAACTACTTGAACGATGTATTTTACTGTATTCTATATTTTGCTGTATTTAAGTCGTTCAGAAAGCACATAGTTTCATGTAAGTCATTGTCTTTGTGCCTCGTAGGATGCACATAGTTAAGATATTTGATGTTTGAATTATAACAATGTTGCAATAAAACCTTATTTTATTTAAATTATTGACTTCAGTTGTTCTTTGGGCAGCGTGAAGAGCGCACAGGTATCGGTACCGATGATGCTGAATTCGGTGTCGGTAAAGTCTTCCTCCTTTCCTAACAAGGTTTGCTAGTTATAGTTTGGCACTTCTCACAAATTTTCCAAATGAAGAAAACAGTTTTGTGTACAGCAATAAATATCTATCTGATAAATTCATCTATCCAAATGGTTAAAAGACTTTACCTATACCGAATTCAGCATCACCGAAGAGCGCCGGACTGTGGTCCCGATTCTTATTGTAATCATGGTCCCCAAGAAAACTTTAACAAAGTTTCATTACACTCGGTGCAAATAAATTAAATTATTGATATATCAAGTTGTCAGTGACCAGAGTTTTATGAACAAATGCTCTAACAACGATAACAACATTTGCTGAATAGGTAAAAATATGAAAACAAATATGGCTTCTAAACTGTTTAGATTTCGGGCGTATGAACATTTTGATTTATTTCTATATTTGATATAAATTTATATATTTTTAAGTCGTTCGGAAAGGTTTCATCTACGCGTTAGCAAGTCTGCATATTATACAACATCAGAGAAACAAATGTAAAAGGGATGAAATGGAGAAAACAGGTGGGGAAGATATAAATGTACAAGAAATGCTGCAACTCCAGTTGTCCGAGGTTGAGATGTTGTCCAGTATGTTTGCAAATCCTGGCGAATTCGTTCTTGAAGATCCTATGTGTTTGGCAGAGATGCAGGAGTTCGTTGATGGCTCAACTTCGTATGATAAAGTTTATAGTCGTGTTGGATTCACCGTAAAAGTGAAAAGGAGTGATGACGGGAAGGTAATATTGCTGACAAACCAGAAAACCCGAGTTAATTCCCCCATGTAGAATGAATTGCTGTGCAATAAATGAAAGAACATCAAGTTTAGTATTAGTTGAAAGTGTGGTTACTTCACCCAAATATCCAAAAGCGGCAACGCTATTCTGAAATATGCGTAAGTATGAGCTTCCATCGCAAATGTTATTTTGATAGAACTGTTGGTATTGGTTTGTTTGGTTTTTTTTTGGCATTTTAGAATGTAGCTGAAATGGTATGTCATTTACCCCATGAATACCCAGCTGTACCACCAGAGATCTTCGTAAGAGCTCATTTCCTGTCAAAAGCAGAACACAAACGGCTCAGTGAAGATTTGACAAACTTTATTCTGGAGCAAGAACGAAATGAGATAATCATCTCAGCAATCATACAGTGGCTTCAAGACAATATAGAATCATATCGAAACGTCGAAACTACTCCTGAACATCAAAAGAAAAAGGCGGGATCAACAGCCCAGATTAAGGATTCCAAATTTAGTAGGATGTGGATATACAGCCACCACATTTATAGCAAAATCAAGAGGAAAGATATCTTAGAGCTTACGGCTGAGTTGAATTTAACTGGTTTTACTCTGCCGGGAAAACCTGGTATAATCGTGATTGAGGGATACAATACCTCAGTTGAAGAATTTTGGGGCACCATTCGAAGATGGCAGTGGAAGAAATTAACTATGAAAGAGAAAGAAGACTATGATATCACTGAGGACAGATCAATAGATAAACTCAGAAAATTTTCCAATTATGTAGAAAAGAATTTTGATGCTAAAGCAGGGAAAGGTCGAGCAATTCACATGGACTTGGGAATGCTCTACACGTTTCTTGAGGACAATGGCTGCGGACATATATTTCCTTTGTACTTTGGTGTTGATGGTAAATCACAAGTAGAAGAGGATTAGGACATGGTGATAGAAATACGAGTTAATTCCTCCATGTACTACGAAATGCTATGCAATAAATCTTTGAGAGAACAAGTAAAAAACCTTACGTGTGCAAAACTATTCTTTTGAATGGCTATTTTATTTAATGATCAGTGTTTAATAAATGGATAAATAAAAGAACTCATTATTTCTATATCAAACAGTCACACAGTAAAAATAATTACGAGCCACCCGATAAAGAAGATTTACGTCTGGGGTTACGCACTGACAGAATATCGAGCTCGCATACAACTGATACGGTTTATCTTCACGTGTAGTAATTTGTGTGATGGATTATTATTTCATTCGATGGTGTGTCCATACATTACATCATAGAAGGTTACTGGTAAAATCCATAGGGAATATCAACACATAATCACAAGGTTGTCGGAAGCTTATTTCATCATTTTGCGCACTTTTTATGGCAGAGTCATAATTTGAGTGGCAAGTGAATCGATAGGCGGGATAAATCATACTCGCAATATGAAAGGCAATACCAAGCAATTCCCGATATTACAAGTGTAATTCAATGTGTGACTTTGCGTGCTGGGTGAAATTTGGAAAATGCATGAAAGAACTGGAAGTCAGTGTAAGTCAATTTTCAATGAAAGCAGTTCTGTGTTAGAATCCAAAGCTAAAAATGATGTACTACAGTCGGGCTGACAAAGTCATGCTTTTTATATCTGACCTTATTTTTCTGCAAAGTCGAGAAAACTGAAAGCATACGAAAGTAAATTGAAGAGAATGACAGATGGAACTTTATCATAATTTTTTTTGGTGGTAAATAAACAAGTTTGTCCTCTGGACTTACATGTATTAAATCAGTATACATGTACATAGGCCGAGGTTCACACACTCTTCTCGTGGGAGAAATTTTGTAGCTATTGTGATACGAGAAGTGCATATCATGAAGCTCAGTTTGAGTTTGAGTTTTCAGATTCAGTTTCGTTGACAAGCTAGATATGTATTGAGGGAATCTAGCTTGTCGGCAAACAAGCTAGATTTTGCAGAATGTAAACAATATTTACAGACTGCATCACTTGGGTTGAAATCTGGAAAAATCTAGCTTGCCGGAAAACGAGCTAGATTCTTTGCAAGAAACTGAATCTGAAAACTCAAACTGAGATGCATCGATCACACTACGAGAAGCACAAAGAGAAGATTTAATTCCAGAAGGAATATCAATTTGATATCTAAACAAAATGGGGGATGAAGTGTTGATAGACTTTTACGACTGACTGCATATATAGGCATTGACACGGGGCAGTACAGTTGACCAGTTTCGACCACAGTTTTTTTGCAAATTATTTTTTGTTGGTAAGAAGTTCAGACTATTCGAAAAGTTGGTCATGTTTTTGATAAGTTGTTTTGGGAATTTACAGATGAATACCTCCGAATTTATGGTATTTTTCTCATTGATCTGTGTCAAAAATGTCCACCATCAATGTGTTAAAGATCTTACATTTTCAGTGGGCAATATGTCTCATGGTTACTTGTTGATGATACACCGTTGCTTCACGTCAACAACTTTAATTTCTTTAAAAGCCATCCTTTGGGAGGCATTCGACAAAGGGTAAGGACATACACTGTTCAAATATGTGTGCACCACCAAACAGTGGTGGTGGAAGAGGATAGTAAAGGTCTGGACCTTTCCGTCTGGTAACCAAGTTGAAAACGGTCCAGTAGCAGCAATGTCAGATTACCTTGCCATTCATTTGGTGAAGACTTCTGGAATATTATTGCGCATGGTTTTCTAGACAGGCAGTTCAATTTGCTACTACTGTATCTGCGTATGTTGATACGTAGGTAATAATTTCAGTATGGTCTGCCTGTGTGTTTATCTGTTTGTATGTGTGTCCGTCTCTTTAGGCTCTAACTTTGAGGCACGCAAAATGACGAGTCGCTGTCTCGAGTTTAGAGGACGTGTACATGTGCAGAGTTTAGAGTTGAAAAATTTTTGCTTCCAGATAGCATAAAATTACATATAACATTGGTGCTTATTGTTATTTGTTGGAATAAATTGAAAATATTATCTTAAACTTGATGAATTTGAATTTTTTCTAAAATTTGCGTTATCTGATGAATTCCATGCTATCCAAGACAACAAAACTTTGGAATTTGCGCTATAAGTAAAATTATCTTTTGGTTTCCGCATTATCTGCTGAAGAAAATAGCCCCAGAAACAGTATTTTCCAAAATAAACTGTATATTATTCAGTTAGATTACAAGAATAACACATAATCTTCATTCAGTACCCAATTTAAACATTCCCAACTTCTTTTTTTACCCTTTTAAACCTTCTTTCCTTCTTACAGTGAATATTCATAAGAATGAAAATGAGGCTTATGCTCTAAAAAAAGATTTGTCTACCATATGATTCCTTCTTTGTTATCCATTCAGAAGAACTGGACCACATATCATCTGCAGTATTCCCTTACTTTTCCTTAAAATCCCTCCTACAAATCAAATATTCTGTGTTATCTGTGTTATCCACAATGGAAACTTCAATGAAGCTTGTGTAATATTCTGACTCTGACAGAGAAACAGATCAAACCACAAGTATAGAAGTA
>JBCAUG010733432.1:0-11856 GCA_038406175.1 Haplosyllis leylae | reverse complement strand
AGAATATTGATACACCTACACAAAGTAGTTCCAATGAGGGGGTGGTAACTTGGGAAAGGGCTGGAACTATTTAGCACTTTTTGTGGTTAATGCAGGTACTGAGACACACTAACTCAATTGCTACCACTTCCATCTCAATTGGTCCATTAGTTAATGCTGTAGGCCTATGAGGGGGTGAGTAGGAATACTCACGCAATTTGCTGATTGGTTCCCAGGACTGTGCATGTCCCATCTTTGCACTGATTGGACGTTGTTTGAGGGGGTGAACAGGGCACGTGTGATTCATGTGATTCATGCATGATCCATGCATGGGTTTGCTGGGAAAGTCTGAGGAGGTGTTTGAGATACAGATTGACGCTCTTTTGGCCAGAGGAAGCCAAATACAGTTGCGGTTCATCTCCACTCCTCAGATTTCACAATAGTCAATCCTCAACCTGTTACACTAGTTTTGTTCATTTTCCTTTGCCCTGATGAAAGCAGTAAGTCATTTATCTTGAAAAGAAAAAGGAAATTGATGACATCCAGAAGATAACCTCAATCGCAAGGTACACTCACAGTGAGTGAAAACAAATACAAAGAAGCACTGCCGTTTCAGAAAGTTTTTGTCCGAAAGTCAATGGACCATCAAAATTGATTGATAGCAAACGAATAACAAAATTTCAAGTTCTCATTTCCAGTGTAAATACGCTCAAAAGATATTTTCCAAAGCACCAGACTGCTTACTACTTGTTCGAACAGATGTGAATGTGGCAAAACAGATTTTCAATGTATTTCTCTTTGATAAGGTCATATATGAAAACTTATGGACTTATTGTAAAGTAACAATGGTATCATTATGATGTCGCTCATAAGTTTTTAGAATGTACTTATTTACAACAAGAGTGTCGTGAAAGAGGAAGAGGATAGAGACCGGATATTAACATTCTGTGGCTTTTTCCTCCCAAATCTTCTGAAACCTTTCTTGAGTGAAAAAATCCTTTCGGACATTAAGAAACCCTATATAGACAGGGATTAAATGTGTAATTTAATTAAAATAATCACAGATAGATGTTTGGCTCAGAATTTTTACTTGTTGTTCATTTCTTGAAATTACAAAGTCTTTCTCGATTAATGCATTTGCATGAATTTATTTTTGTTGGCAGCAAAACAGCAAAATGGGACACATCCTGAAACAGTCTTCTTGAAAACACTCCTTTCAATAGGTTAAAAGAGGCTTACAACAACTCTTTAGTTTAAAGTAAAGAAAAGTCATTCAATAATCATGACCTGGAAAACATTCAAATATGTCAGAAAATTATCTAGATAGGCCAGATATATGTGGAGTGGTATTCCATCGAAGTTGGCTGTATGGTCCATGGACGAGTAATTTCACTTTATCTTGGTTACAGGCGGGAATGAAAGGCACTGCATCTTGACGGAGAGATGCCCCACTTTTCAGTATAGGTAACCAAAAGGAAATCGGCCAGATGTATGCGGATAGGTACTCCATTGAAAAGGGCCGCGCACTCCGCGCAGAAGCAATAGTGACGCTCCTCGACTCATCCTCTGACTTGATGAGAACTGATATAACTGGTTGCAACTATACAATACAACAAGGAAAAACGGTCGAATATCTTAATGTCACAAAACATTTTCAAAGCTGAAGGAAATACATCCTGAAGGAACTTCAAAAAATTCTGACTAAAACGAAGAAGTCAATAATTTCTGACAGATGTTTTACAATGGTAGTCTATGGGATTTCATATTTTGAAGGGTGCAGCCTCCACTGGCGATATTGGATAACTAATTCTTGTACTAAAAATTGTATATTAGTGTTGAGATCTGAGTGATGTGGTCATATTTCAACATTTCTATTTATAAGTAGGATAAAATTACAATAACAACAAATGTTATTGTTATGTTGTTTTTGAGCATATTTCTAATACATTTGTACATTGAAAAATTGAAATATGGTCACGTCACTCGGATCTCAAACTAATATACATTTTTAGCACAAGAATTAGTTTTCCAATATCACCAGTGGAGGCTGCATGCTTCAAAATATGAAATCCCATAGACTACCATTATAAACTCTTTGTCAGAAATTAGTGACATCTCCGTTTTAGTCCGAATTTTTTTATGTTCCTTTAGGGTGGAAATAGTACCATTTTTTGGGTATTCTAAATACTCTGTTCATGGTAACGATTGGTCTGAAAACTAATTAGTCAAGACCACTTAGGAATGCCTCTGATAAATAGAGATTCCAACAAAGCACCCGGTTAAAATCCACTTCCTGTTGGCTGTAAATATCAGAGTCATCCTTAACTATGCTGAAAAAATTCCAACATAGTTCTTCCTACCTGGTGCAGTGTGATGAACGGGTAGCGCCTAGTAATTTCTAAAATTTTAGACTTTGATTATTTGATGAAGCGGTACTTCTAGTACCTCTGGAATTGGATGTAAAACCCCAGTGTCCAACTTTATTCCTTCTACACATCAACAAAGCCCTTACTCTTTTTCTGAAAGTCTTACCACACAACACGTATATTACAAAATTTACAGAGGCATTAAAAATGTGGACTGTGGCTGTCAGACTTGTAATGGGATATAAAAAATGTGGACACCATCCTGCTGAATTTCCGTAAGAAGAAATGAGAGATCTTCGAACAGGATTGAATAAATTACAAAATACAAACACAATTACAACAATGATCAACATCAAAGTCAAATCTTCACTGCTTTTGCTCCTGCTTTTCCCTGATTGGTCAACAAAATTTACTTTCTGCATCCGGGCTTTCTTTTCCTTAACTTTCTTCAATGATCGAACCAGATTGAAGGTTATGAATATTAGAATCATTGATGGAATAACGAGAGAAACTCCAAAGTAAATAATTGTTTGGTAGAAAGTGACAAACCACCAATTGTCTCCGTAGCTTGATCTCGGTGCTCTGAAAAAGAACAATATGTGTCCCCAAGTTACTGACCAATTATCTCCCAACGTAGTCTCTCATAGCAAATTCTGTAAATCTGCAAAAGTCGGGAAAACTGTGTGATATGATTACCGCCCGCATCTGAAGGATGGGGAAGGTATATAATGTCTTTATAGGTGTGTGTGGGGTTACCCCGGTCATGCTGGGGGTACCCTGGTCCTGCCACAGGTCATTCCAGGAGTTACCCTGGTCGCGCCACAAGTCATGCTGGGGGTACCCCAGATAGGGGTACCCCCCAGGATAGAGGTACTTCCCATGGCCAGGGTAGGGTACCCCCACGCCACACAGAATCAGGACAGATGTGCAGTGCGTATGCCTCTTGCATTCACACAGGAGGACTTTCTCGTTTAAACACCCTAGAGGGTGTATTTTTGCCATTTTCAACTGTTTTGTTTTTCCTGTTGGGAAATCTGTAAATATCTGAGCCATCTTCTGATGTACTGTAAATACTAAGATTAGGTCAGATCTATCCATAATGAAGTATATTTCGCAATATCATTTTGTTCCCAGATGTCTTCAATTTTGCACCATCATTCTAAATATCTTTTCCTCATAGACCACCATTATCAAAAGCCTACAACCCTTTGTTGTTCCTGCAGGACGTTATACATGTATACTGTTTCATGCCATGCCTGTCAAGCCAATCATATGGAATAGGTATCAAAATAATATAACACACACTTGATGTTTGTAGATTTTTTTCAAATTGGCTAGGAGACTATACAGAGGTCAAATCGATCAGTAATTCAGAGATTCAGGGGTCGTATTCAGATGGAGATGCTGACCAAGGTGTCAGACAGTTTCTTCTTACCTCCTGACCATTAATAGGATATATCAATAGGAAAAATGGCACTTGAGTTTTTAGACAATTTCAACTCCAATAAATCTTTGATTCCTATATCTTGATTCATTGGATAATGACACCATCAACAATTTTGGAGGATGTTTCAATTGTAAAATCCACAATTTGGAAAAAAATAGTGAAAAAAACTAAAAATGAGATATTGGTTTATTTCACTACATTTTCACTAACAAAGATTCACCTGTAATTTGGTGTACGTACCTGTAGACATCTTTAGCTGGCAGATATATCACATCAAACTCCCAGATTCTTGGGATGTTGAAAATAAACGTGGATAGGTAAATAACTACCACTAGAATTTTCGTGAGGCGCATTGACGTCCATTTCTGACCAGTGTGCGGTTTACAAATGCTGAAAAGGGAAGAATGTCGTGACATTTTACTTTTTACACAAGGTTTCAAACTGAACTATTTGACCCACCAAATGCTATGAAATATATGTAAATCCACTTTCCCTATGTGCTTATAAGTTGTACTCTGTGAATATTTCAAATTATTCAGCTTTTGTCCATTTGTATTGGAAATATTTGAAAAGGCAATGTTATTGATCTGTACCCTATAAATTTACACTGGTGCAAGAAGGATACACATTATTCAAATAAAATTATCAACATTTTACCTGAAGTATCTGTTTATGGAAAGCAGAACGATGAACCAAGTTGAATCCAGAAAGAAACTGTTGACGATTATGAATTGATATGCGATACAAAACGCAAATATCCGCGCTACGCCTGCAATGATTAATGATAAAGTGCTGTGATGTAGACTACAGTGGATTTATCAATTGTTTGTAGATATAATTCCTTGAAACCAAAAAGGTAGAAAATCTTTCACAACAGTAAGGGTCCAAGGAGCAAATATGGGGACATGATTCAAAAAAAAAGAAAAGTGCAATATTGGATGACTGACCAGTATTTGCAGACTCAAAGTTGTTGTCGATTAAAAGAAGTGTTTGCATGAACCAGAATCCGAGTAGCGTTAGCGTGTCCGTTATCGCTAGGTTTATCAACAAAAATGCGGTAGACGAAACCTTTCGATCTCTCCACATCACTAAGACCGTAATACTAAATTTAACAAATAAAAAATGTAAATGTAGTTGTTTATGAATTTACTACAGCATTAGACGTTAAAATTCACAATAGGAATAAAAGCTCGATAGGTTTACTTTTTACATGGCTAATCTACGCTCTAAATATTACATATAACAACACTACACCATTAGTAAAATTAATAGACAGCTTCGAAAGGCAACAAATTCCTCTATTCTTCAAATTTCCTAAAGATAACTGGGGATTGATTTTCCAGGAACATTGGGGCTTCCAAGTGTTAACTTTTACATAAGTTATCAAGACGCTACGTATTATTAGTCGAAATCATGTAGAATATATTATGTGAAATAAAAATGCAATTCAAGTAAAAACGCAATTCTGTTTCACCATTTAAAATTGTCAGTTTAAGTTCACGTGTATGGCATGTTGTTTTCGTATTTTCATGAATAATATCCCAACGACCTTCCATTGTAGTTTGGTCTTTGAATTATTTTGAAGATATAAATAACTCACGTGTTGCCGAGGATCCCCAACACAGCAAATATTGAATTCAGCAAAATTCTCACAAGGAAGTCCCAGTAGAAACATTGCGGTCTTGTACTTCCTCCACCCTTGGATCCTCCGGCATTAGAAACTTCTGGTGCAGCAGTCAAATTCGAAAGATTTGAAATAAGTGAAGAAAACCCGGTTTCAATCACTGTGTCCTGTGTAGTGATGGCACCGCTTATTGTTGTATCCATGGTAAATTCCTTATTTCTAACAGGACAAACTTTTTTGAATTCGTGAGGCACTTAGCCTTTTAAAAAGTATTTAATTCCTGTGTATAATATGGCACTGAAATAGCAAGATTCAGTTGTTGGTTCAGTTGTTATAGACAGAAAACGACATAAGTTCAAAATTGTTTTTTATTTAAACTCAAAAGTAAAATTTTGATGGACTGTAACAGGAATTGATAAGTAATGTTCATGTTTTGTTGTTCTATATCTGAAACAAGCCCATATCAAAGGTATTAGTGGTAAAAAGTAATCAAACCACTGTACAAAAACAATCAAGCTTTTTGAGAAACTATGCACATCGGTCTTAAGCTATAACATGATTATGTTATCAGGCATTTGCTAAATTCGTTCATCAATAATTTATGCTTGTTTCAGTGGTAACCATATTAAAAGGTGCCTTTGCATATATATGGTATTGAAAGTTGTCAAGTAAATAGGTAGAAATAGTGTGAACACTTGTAAAGGTAACATTTCATCCTATCAATAATGAAACAAACTCAAATTATAAGTGTTATCATCTTCAGCATGTGCCACCTGCTTACCTTACTTTGACTAGGAGTTCTGGCGTTGTTTGATGTAGCCGCTGCTGCTTTTAATATATTCCCATGGGTTCCTCAACTCTCGTCAACTTCATCAAGTCAAAGCAGCTTCTATCCGAAGAATGAGCGGTCTGTAATAAGTCATGCGATTCATGGAATGTCACAAATTAACATGATAGAAACTAGCGTATACACCCTTTTAGAGAATATCCCCTTCTAATTACTTATCCTCAGAAGCACTTTGGGGAATTTCCTGAGCTACCGTCAACATCTCAAGCGGGTAATATTTTACACTGAAAATTAATTTCGGTTTTCCAACTGATTTTAACTGAAGCAGCAAACATAAATAGATCTATCTCAGACGTTTGGTGAACATTAAATGTATGTATTGACCTAAAAATTTGTAGTCTTTGAAAACTTAACTAGACAAAATTTCTAGCATGATTCAAGTAGAGAGCGTGTTGAACTGTGTGAATTGTGAGACATCCAGATCCATAATCAATGAGACCCAAGAAACATAGAAAGGACGAATTCCTGAAAATAGATCGGAAAAAAGCAGACGTTTTCATTTTCAACCTGTTTATTAAAAGCGCCACCTCATGCGAATTTCTTGTGTAATGATGTGACTTTTTAAAGTGTTTAATGGCGCAGTAAAGAATCGTGTAGTTACAACTCCGCGCCATAAGATTAGAAGTTATGCTCCACATCTTTCTGAAAAGTTAGGAACGGTATGTCAACGAAAATTACTTTCGCTACATTATCAAGATTTTTTGATACGTATTTGTTTTCTTCGGGTCAAATGGTATTGACATGGACGAGAGTTACCTGTTAATAATTCAGATATGACCCAAAAAAACCCATTTTAAGGCCTTATCAATGCATTTGCCATAAAACTTTCTCGCGGCAAGTTGCCTTTTATTTTAACTCTAATGTCTCTTGCCAGCTGAGGTAAAATGGCATAGAAAACCTAAAATCGTCCATCAAAGTTAACACAGTGAAAACCTGTCTTCTTTGAGATGATTTTCTCTCTTTTCTGTTTTACGGCAAAGTACAGTATTGAAAAATAGGACCATCAGTGAGAAGGCCCAAAATGAACGAGAGCAATCTTTGGTTCTTCTGGGCACAGGGAATATGAGATGCAGCACTAATGAAAGGGACAATCTTTTAATCTTTTTAACACCGTGGCTTTTTTTCCATTTTCATTTCAAGACAATTTTGTCATAGAGGCATCGTATGTGGAGTAACAAATTAGACTGACTAATGAGCCCATGAAGAACAGGATACCAGATAAAGGTCCCCATTATGAACATCATATTCATTATTCTTAATCATCAACCCCAAACACACACAAATCACCCTTGAGAATAGACTCCATGAAATTATTTCAGAACTTGAATGAGAAATAGTTTAATTTTCCTCAATTGCTACGCAGTTTTGAAACAGTAAACTGAAATGAATTGGGCTGCCAAATATATTCATTTGTTGTTGTGTAGGAATTTACGGTCCTTTCATCTACAAACAATAAATTTAAAAATAATGAGCGAATACGTGCGTCCTGCATAACTTGGTCTTAATTTAGGTTAATGTTTACTAACAAGAACTCTTTGTTCTTGGCATGTGGCAAGACATGACTGAACATAATGACAATGGTTTAATCAAGAAGTCAGTGGTTCTCACTTTAGCAAACGGAAATGAGGTTTCAATCACAAGTTACCTTTGCTTTTAACTCTTTATTTTCTTCTAAAGGCACTTCGGCCTTGATGAAGCACTAATATGACAATGGAATACACTTCAAACACGAAGAGTTTCCTTATTTAGAAGGCACATGTAGCTTTCACTCAGGTCAATAAGGTTATGATCGAGTTTTTTCAAAATTCTTGTCTAATTAGATGAATTGGACAAAAAGATTTTTTACAAAAGTGGGGTTCAAGTCCAGGATCTCCTGCTTGTATTCCAACTGCTTTAACTATTACACCACAGAGTCAACTGAGCATGTGGGGAACTTTAAAAAGTACCTATTTCATGCATCACTGCATCTGTATAATTCATTGAATTAGATGAAAACTTCCCCATTTTGAAAAAACTAGGATGTCACAGGTCCACGTTTATATTGGTAGAACTTTCTTCTTTCAAGTACAATCTAGCTTTTCAGGATAAGCATTTCTATCAGATCTGACAGATCTAGAAGTGCATTTCTACTCCTTGCTGTTGTGTGTATTAATTATTTGGTGAAGTCCATAGTAAGCACTGGAAATATTAAATGACCCTTACGTTAAAAATTTGAATTGTGATAACTCTTAAAAATTGCATCTTACTTCTGTGAGATCTGACAGATCTGTTAGATTTGCTTATCGTGAAAACTCAAATATGTTGTTGTCTTTTTTTCAGAATGAAACTCAACTTATTACTGGATAGGATTGTATGATTTAGAATAAATGTTCTTATGCATCAGAAATAAAATGCAATTTTTAAGAATTATCACAATTTAAATTTTACAGGTGAAGATTGTTTAAGATTCCTGACCTTTTGCTGGCATGTGTATATGTCATTGAATGAGTAGCATATACAATAACCAGGAGTAGAAATGCACTTCTATATCTGTGAGATCTGCCAGATCTTACAGGGTGAAATGCTATTCATGAAAAAACTAGAATATTTGTCAAAAATTGCTCTAAGTGGGATTTAAACCCATGACCTCTGAATCATCACTCTCCTGTTATACCAACTCAACTAGGCAGGGATCTGTTGGGCAGGAGATTTCTGAAGTGAGCTTTGTTTGTTTCATGCACCAGTTCACATGTTGTTCATTTCTAAAATCAATAGAGCATGACTTAAAAAAGGCCTTAATGATTCACACAGACAACCAAATATTAACTTTGCTCAGTTGGCAGAGCATTAGAGTGTTGATCTCGAGGTTGTGGGTTCAAACCCCACTGGGGGCAATTTTTGATGAAATTTATTCTGTTCTGTGTAACTTAAGATCTGTCAGATAATCTGACAGAAATGTGTCTGGTGAAAAACTGGATTGTAACGTTTCGTATTGCAGTGAATCCAAGAGCAACGTGATGACACATGTGACAGCTGCACGAGAAGACAAACGGATCAAAATTCAAAGGTAATTCATTAATAGCAAAGTGCATTCATAGGCCACATCTTTGTGTCAAAAATAAAGGCACCCTTAAATATTATTCATACGTCTAATGACACTAATTGGCTAATTTGTTGAATGCATTTTACAGGAAGAAATCACAAAAATGTGCACTGGCGGCTAATATGGCTGTTCACAGCAAACGTGTGGATACTTCAGGCATAGATATAATCCGTAATCAGTTTGTACGTAAAAGAAAATTATTAATCTATGAATTACAAGAACTGTAATTTTTGTGCTTTTTTGGAAAAACCTCATTTTAGAAACTTTATGCTATGAGTGTTAAGTGGCCGACTGGCTCAGCTGTATTTCAATTTTTTTAAGTTAACAGAAAATATGTTACTCTGTGCCAACTATAATTTGCTTCAAGCGGTCCTGTATAAATGTGATAGGACCAACGTACTACCCTTAGGTTCACCTCAGTAGAGCCAATGTTAGGTAGTCGGCTTGGCAAGTGGGCCGTAGCACCAATGCTTTATGGTTATCTTGGCAGAAAATGAATTAAAAGGAGCCCAGTGGCTCACTAGCAATGGTTAAATAAAGGATTACCCAACAGCGATTAGAGTTCAAGGTGATAGAAGCAAACACAAGAGTGCTCACAGGTCCTCAAGTAGCATCTCCTCTGGTTAGACCCTTCAACAACCTCACTTGTACCCTGTCAAGATAGATCACTGTGTCTGGTTGGATCTGGTCAGTTTATGTAGGATCCAGCCAGGATCATGATGCCATTAAACTGCACATGCAAAAGAGCTTCTCTGGATGATCATTGTCGTCATTATGATGTCTGGTTTAATGCCAGCATAGCAGATGTCATAGTGGCATTAAACCATTTGGATGCAACAAGTGCAGACGCTGGTTTGCCTATTGGACACAGAAACATCGCCATGACTGTAACCAGCCCATCCAGTCATGTTCACCGAGCTATTAACAGCCAAAATTAGTATTTCTAGTTGCAACAGTTGTTGCATTGTGTTTGTGAACAACCAGTTTTGTTTTAGGAATGCATTTTATTCTGATTTTTATGTTGAACAATCACCTTATGCAAAGAGAATAATCCCGTATACATGTACATGTATATCACTAGCTAGTATACAGACAGAATGAGAACACTAAGCCTCGGGTAAAATAATATTGAGCTAAAGACATCAAAATTAACATTATGCGTACAAAGTATACAACAAACGAAATTTAATATTACATAATGTATTAACTCTGGTCATATCTAAGTCATTCTAATTTTCTTTATATGTTATTTTTTTGATTGATGTTACTATGTAAATATGTTGTTATAAAATTGATAGCAGAGGTACTGAACTACCATGGTGGATGGCTATTTCAAGCCTATCAGATACCTGTCTCCTTGAAATGAGAAATTATACATTGTAGTAAATTTGTTTTTATGACGAACGTGAACTATGTACGACAAAGAGCAAAATAAATTATTATTAAAATTATTATTATTGGTTGGCATGATGTCAGGGGATCAGACAGTGAAAATAGCACCTGCCAGGAGATACAAGGACTTTTTAGGTCATAGCAACCTTTGTTCTTCATACTAGAGACTAGGAACAAACGAAGTAACATTGAAAAGAAATTGTCCCCAAGTCTTGAAATTTATAACGTTGAGAACCAAAGGAAAAAGAAGTATGGAGTCCATCGAATGCCAAAACCATAAAAGATGTAGCATATCACGTGTCATCTCCTTGTGGTGCTGGTAAATTTAGAGAACATTTCACAGCTTGAATTTCAGAGAGTTAGGACACCGAAAGTACCCGTAAACAGGCCAATTAAATCCCTTGTTTCACACGTTCACAGATTTAGTGAATAGGGTTGAAATGTGGCAGAAAACTAATTAGTTGGTTCCTAATTTTCCTTCTGCTTCCCTACTCGGCATGGTCATTGAAAGGACTGACACTGAACGAGGTAGATTTCAGTCCACAAAGGGTAGTGCTTTCATCTCGTCCCAACATGTGTCCTGGATCAATCCTCTTTGAAACATGGATTTCAAAGCCAAAGACGGAGCATTAAGAATCAAATATTGTTCCAGGACAAATGAATGATGAACTCATCCAGTAAACTAGAACTGGAATATTTTGAAAAAATCCTACCTTTCCCTCTCTACTATAGATTACAAATTACTGCTTCCTGGGTTGGTTACTGATATGAATTTTAAATTCATTAAAGCAGCTAATCCAAGACAGAACATCATGTGATCAGCTCAAGATCCTCAGTGAATAATTAAAATATCAAGGATTGAACAATTTCACTAGGTGACTCGTCACCTCGCGCGCACGCAAGGTGGCTTTTGAAAGGTACCTTGTGTGCACGCAAGGTGGCTTTTGAAAGGTACCTTGTGTGCACGCTAGGTGGCTTTTGAAAGGTACCTTGCGTGCACACAAGGTGCCTTTCAGCCAATATTTCTGATGCATTCAAAAGACACCTTGCGTGCACCTCGTGTGAATGAATCTCACCTCGCATGAGTGAATCTAACCTCACATGAGTGAATCTCACCTC
>JBCAUG010733421.1:0-11856 GCA_038406175.1 Haplosyllis leylae | reverse complement strand
CCCGGTCCAGGCACCATCAACTCTGAAGGCTCCCCTCTCTGTGAACAAATGAATTGCATTATAATTACAAATTTATACAAATTTTATTGAATTGTTTTTATTACATTTTTTCAAAAATTAGGAATATATGTTATTAATTTAAAGGTATTGATAATTAGATTTCATTCTTTGGAGATTATTAATGTAATTAGTTTGTTAATTACAAAATGGAATTATTTGCTGAAATTAGAGATTTGGATATTTTTTGTATATTTTATATTTTTTTTAACATTTATAGGGTTTTGTACATTTGAAAGGGATGGGAATGGGGTTAAAAATTAAATAGAAAGGGAATGGGTGTGTATATTATAAAAATGTCGGGAATAGGGTTAAAAGTTATTATTGATTATATGTTAAATGGAGAAGAAAGTAGTTTAGACAAAATATTTGTATACATTTGGGGTGGGGAAGATTTATAAATCTGGGGTTATATTAGTTGAATTAGTTGTAGAGTTTAAGGTGTATATTCAAGGAGTAAAATTTACTGAGTCTGAAAGAGTAAAATTTACTGAGTCTGGGTTAAATATTAAGGGAAAAATATAAAGCAGGGAGGGGTGATTGGGATTTTGTAAGATTATGAAGATTAATATAATAAAAGGTACCCTGTCAAAATCCTGTTTGTAGGGCTTCTTCAGCTTGTCTATGAGGTCAACTACCTCCCTATCAGAATACTGGGGCCAGTAATTAACTCCTTTCAGCCCATGCTCATTACCATGTAGAATGACATCAGGTGGAAGTGGGGTGCCATCAACTATAGCTAGGTTAAAAAAAGAAATGTGTTTTTTAAGCGCTGCGTACCGGACATTTTTTAACCGCATACCGGACGTTTTTCAGAATTTCGGCGTGCCCCATAGCGTACCGGATGTTTTTTTATTGCGTACCTGACATTTTTTACCGATTGAAAGAAATACAAATAGTTTCCAAATTCACATAAACTGGGGCATTAATCTTTTTGTTTACAATATTATATTATATACAGATCATTATGGCTAAATATTGAAAAGTTGGGAATGGTACACATGTAAAAAATAACATTTTTATTTTGTCAATGGACATTTTCAATAGGAAAATTTACAGTTTGAAGTAGAAACAAGTTATTTAGGGATGGGAGATTATGTATTGACTATTCCTCCTGCCTGACAATGGACTGCATACTCAAAATTGAAATAATTGTTAAATTGAGGCTTACCTTGAGCTTGTTCCTGTTGTGTTGGTTCAGAAACTTTGGCAGTTTTCCCTGTCTTTGGTTTTTTGGGAGCCATGTTGGATGGGGTGGTCACCTGACCTTGCAACTGGGGTGATCACATGACAAAAGTAGGTCAAAGAGTAATCCACGGCAAATAACTTCCGGTACGCGCCAAAAAAAAATGTCCAACACGCTAAATAAAACCATGACCTTGACCATGACTCAATAACCATGACTCAAACCCAAACACATAGGCGGGTACATCTCATTTCCCCGGTTTGTTCTCCGATCGGAATTACAAACTTGGTTATCCGTCATCAATATTTTCAGGCCAATTCTTCACAAAGAACTTCGCCCTTCATCCGTTAGTGGTTGGCATATCTTTAAATATCCTCCAAACAACATAATACCAAAAACTGAGCATTCAGGGACTTCACAATCCCCTTATTATCGCCTACAAAAAATCTCTTTCGGTCCAAGTTAAATTACCTAAATTTAAAACGACAGTTATACAGATGATTTGGAAGTAATCACTACAGTAATACTATTGACTAAAACTTGGCAAAATGTGGCACTTACCTGGCACTTACACCGCTTACACACACCTGTTTTCCAGTTAATCACAATCTGGTGCCTTGTTCTTTCCTGATACTGAAAACCGTAAAAGAAATTGACAATTAATCGCGCATGAACCTCTGTCAGGCAATTCATTTCAGTTTGAAAATTCGGAATTTCAAAATAGAAACACAAAATACATTATTTTCTCTGAATAAACTTAAACCTGTTCCATTTGCTATATTATCTTGTTAGTGCTCATGTCTTATTTGTAATGTCCTATTTTCTGTCCCAAATTCATCAATTGTCCCCAATTCCACCCCATATTCTCTGCATCAAAAGATGATGTTGTAGAGGATCCAAGGTAGAATTAGGGAGAATTGATGAGAATACAGGACAGAATGTTGGACATTACAAGTGATATATATGGTTATACAATAAATGAAATATGTTTGACTTGGGAAAATAATGTATTTTGAGTTTCTATTTAGAAAATAACACAGGATGAAATTACAAACTTATGTTTTTGTCTTTAAATCCATTGTTAATTCCATACCTAATTCCATCTAATTTTACTTATCAGTGCCAACTCATAACTCAAACTCATCAGGACAGAATCTGTGGATCTTAACAGTGTGCAGGGTCCAGGGATATGTGGGTTCATGGGGTGTGAGGAGTATTGGGTGTCCATTGAATGTGTGATATCCAGAACATTAGAATTTTCCAGTTTACTTAGGGATTACCCTAATATTGACTGATGTGTAACTTGTAAAATGGTTGAGATCCACCAAAGTTGATGTGCAAATTCTCATCAACTATTTAGGGCACCTCCTTCAAGAACTTTTTATCACATTTGAACATAGACAACTAAAGACAAAATTTTGAAATATGTCAATTTATGATGACTCCATGGCCATTTGAGTACTTTTGAGAAAAAGACCCTCTCAGAAAATCAAAAGTGAAGTGACAACTCTTGAATATTTTGATTTGGTCTAAGCTGGGCCAGTATAGTGATTATATGATGGGCTAATGTGATTGTAGGTGCAACACACTTGTAGGGGGCACCACAGACCATTGAATTTTTTGAAACATTTGTGATGGGTTAAAGGGTACCTAAAATTCACTTATTTGGTCAGGAATCAGTATGTAGATGTGGCTTAGGGTGCTCAACATGACCTTTTTTGATTTTTGAACATATGACCAATTGTTTGTTTGCTGGGTTGTTAAGTGCCAATTTTTGAAATGCCAAATTTATTAGTAAATTTCTACAACAAAGAGTATTTGAAAGTTTGAGCCATAAGTTGGTACAAAGGTGAAAAATACTATTACCCTGGATACTTTTTTGTTGTTATTTTTATTTTGTCTGCTGTCTGAGTTATGGCCATTCAGGTAATTTTCAACACTTTGGAGTTGGTGTTTGCATATGGCTTGAAGAGCTCATGATAGTACCTTGTGTATGGTGATCAACATGTTGACATGTGACCTCGATCCTAGTTTGGTAACTTAAATTTGATGAAGTAAAATTGGGGGTTGAAATTTCTAATGAGTATAGGAGCTATTATTGTGCATTAGTAAAAAAATTAGCTTTAAATATTCATTTATGAAGGAATGATGCTAGTTTGCAGATACCAAATGCAAAGAAATTGGCCACCAATATGATCCAGATTGTGATATTGTAAGTATGATGAACACATGGGCAGAAGCTTGTCTGCTTGAAAGGTGAACATGTGAAAGGTGCCTCAGCCATGTTTTCTGGAATTGGCTGAAACACCTGGTTCATGTGACCAAAGTAATCAGACTAACAAAATCCAGCTTGTTTTGTTGACAAGCTGGATTAATTTGACCCAGAAACTCAAACTTAATCTGAAAACTGAAATTCAAACTGAGTTTTATGAGATGCACACTTCAATGCATTCTCATAGCTAAGTAGACCATCGAAACTTTTAGGCAGGCTTATTAATACTTTAAATTTGATAAAGCTGTAAATTATAAATAGAAGGAGAGGAATCTCATTAAATTCATCTGAAGTATATTCATTTTCACATTTGAGACAGTTTGTAAAGTTTCAAAAAAAAATTTACCATCCCAAATTTGAGAAAGATGAAGATTACCATTGATTTCAATAGAAATTTGGGTCATCTTTGTGGTGAGATTACTCAAATGTCTCATGGCATTATTTTCCTCAAATTACTTATGTTATATAAATCTTTGGATGGCTGGTCCCAAACAACCATCTTAAGGCTGTGTGAATATAAAACTGTGATTTCCATAGACTCACATGGTAAAAGTCAGAATTTACCACAGAAGCATATACTCACACTCTCACCTCCCTGAATTGAGCTTGCAGCTGCCAACACAATGTAAACAAAGCTGACAGCATGTTCTCAGCTGACTAGAGACAAAAAGCCTTTGCCCCCACATGAGGAAGTATCACTCTTTCTTTATTCTTGAAGCTAATTCTCAACTGATTTTGATGTATCACCACTCATTCTGAAGCTTTTTGACATTTGAGATCTTTCATTTAGTAAATGTTGGGGGGTTCAGGGTTGCTGGGTTTGGGGTAAAGTGGCTTGTGGGATCAATGGATATATGTGACATGTACCAACTGCATGTATCTTGCTTAATTAATACTGTATACATTTATATAGATGGAGCACATGGGTGATGGGGCACATGGGTGATGGATACATAGTTAATGGGACACATGAGTGTAACACCAATAATACTGTATGGATCAAATTGTCAAATTTATAGTGAGCATGTCAAAATTGAGGTTGCTGCAGTTTCCTAAGCCAATTCTTAACTGATTATGATGTAACACCCCTCAAATTGAAGCTCAGGACCTCTGCTACAAGAATATTAAGTGATTATGCCTCTATGATGCCTATAAAGAGTCTTAAAATGACCAAAAATGCTGACATCAGCCATTTTCAGACATGTTTTTGCTATTTCTGATCTTTGAGAGCAGTCTTATTATTACTAAACCAAGCCTATCTTGTATAGGAGGTTCTAAGCTTCAAAATGAGTGGTGTTAGGTGAAAATTGGTTAAGATTTGGCTTCAAGAATGAAGAAAGAGTGATGCTTCCTCATGTAGGGGCAAGGACCTTTTGCCCCAAGTCACTGCTGAGCATAGAATCACACCTAGTTGCTGCTACTTGCTCAATCCATGGAATTTACTGATTTCTCCGTTTTAGTGCAAAATTGCTGATGTTCCTTCAGGTAGTAATGTACGAAATGGTAAACGTGAAGCTCAACCAAACGGGGGATTGGAAGAGCTTATCAAGCTGTAACATTGCAGACGGCATTTTTCACAGCTTCGGACAGAAAATAGACACTTGTTTACACCAGAAAACGTCTGGATTAAAATAATTTAGGAAATTCAAAAAATCCATGAAGACATTGATTCCCCTGCGACCCTCCCTAAATCCGCCAATGAAACGTGAGGAGCTTTACAAATGAAAATGAGATTCGTGTGAATAAATAACATTGTCAACTCATTGGCGGATTTACCGTAGTGCCAGTAATAATGCAGGGGTACCCCAACCTGACCTGGCCGGGGGGGGTACCCCATCCCTGCCCGGGAGCAGGGGGTACCCCCCCATTAACAGACAGACATCTGTGAAAACATAACCTCCCGTCGTACTACGTACGCGAGCGGTAGATATTGGGCTGGCCCTGCTTCCTTCAAGAAATTCTGAATCCACCGCTAACATGGAGGTGGGGGTACTCAGCGGGGATACCCTGCCAGGAGGGGGTACTCAGTTGGGGGGTACCCAGCTGGGGGGACGGGTACTCAGCCAGGGAGGGGAACCCAGCCCAGGTACCCCCCCCCCCCCGAGATAGGACAACACAGCGTGCACTTGCTACGCGGCGGGCGGTATGCCTCTTTCGTTGACGCAGGGGGACTTTCTTGTTTGAATTTGCTTTTGCTATTTGATTGTGCAACACCAGATATTTTAGTTCAAAGCAGCTAAATTTCGCCCCGCAAAGTTAAATTAATTTTTGACCGTCATAAAAAATCGAATGTTTCTGTCAAAATCCGGTGACAGCTTATGAGGTTTTAGATTCGAGTTTTTGACAATAAGATCCCATTCACATTTTAAGCCAGAATTTACTTCAAGATGTTTAAAAAAATTTAGCAAAAAGTTGCCTCCACTGGGGAATTGAACTCACAACACTGATCATCACTGGATCTAAGGTTGAATGCTTATCCAAATAGGCCACAGAGGCATGTGCTACTTGGTAGACCTTAAACTGAAGCCTGTTTCATGCACCATTTCACATTTTGAAAAATCATTAAAACATGTCTGATGTAAATTCTGTCTTAAAATGTAAAATTTGATCTTATCGTGAAAAACTCGATTTGGTTGGAATACGATCCATCACTTGCGTTTTCAGCTTGATTGGTTCGTTCAGACCTTGGGTTCCCTGATCCTGGAAACTTTCTACCTGACGATGTAGACATTCCTCACTTTAATCGTTTTTAATGACTATTTCTATGCATTAGACGCTTAACCACGATTCTGAGAATGGGGACACAGTTGACTGGAGGGCATGACGAGTCGGTGCTGTGTCTCACAGCGAACAACGGGCGTTTGCTGTCTGGAGGTGAACAGGGTGAACTGTGTCTGTGGAGCCTTGACGGTGAGGCGCCCGTAAAAATAAAGGTGGCCGATGGTGACAACATCAATGACGTCACGTCGATTTGCTGTTCACTGCAGAGACCCCATGAAGTCTACACTGCGTGCGGGCAGTCGGTTCTTCAGTTCGACACGAGACAATTCAACGGGCCTGTTCATACGTATAATTACAATGAAGATGAAATCAACCAAATTTCGCTAAATGAAAAGGAAACACATCTTGCAGCATGTGATGATGCCGGGCACGTGCGCATTATCAGCACCCATGAGAGGAGATTGTTTAAAACACTTAGGAAACACACCAATATTTGTTCCACAGTGACATTCAGACCTTGGAGGCAATGGGAACTGATAAGTGGAGGCTTGGATAGCATGCTACTACAATGGGATTTCTCCAAAGCTAAAAACTTTTGCAACATCAATATGCAAGAAATTGGTGTCCAAGAGGAGAGCAGTCAAGACAGCTATTTGGTGAATCCACCATTTATTCATTCGTTGTCAGTTTCTCAAGACGGCAATTTTCTATCCTGTGGGACTGAAAACGCTTTGGTGCAAATATTTGATAGTTCAAAGAGAACTTTGGAGTACAAGCGAACCTTGCGACACCATACACAAGGTGTAAGTCAAGTGCACTTTCTACCACGGGAAGGAGCTGCTGGAGAGCTCCTACTTTCTGGAGGTAACGACGGAAAAATTGTAATTTGGGAGATTCCTAATGGATTAACCGACGCAGGTGCTGAAGGAGCAACGGCTAATCCTCCGGTTGTAAACGGACATGGTTCAAAACACAGCCGCTCAACTCCAACAAGTGGCCATAATCATTTTCAAGCAGAAATCAACCATGGCGAAAAAATCAATTGGATTACTTCTATTACTTACCAGGGACAACAAACTATTGCAGTTGCCGATAATTCGAGTAAGGTTTCACTGTATGCTTTCCCACAATGAGCAAAATACATGACTTCAAGGATGTTTGATCTGCCCAATACCAGTTTCTAGTTTGCCTTCGAATGTTAAATTCACTGAGGAATATACAGCACAAAATAGCAGGATTATATTCCTATATTTGACAATGTCTCGGTGAAATAGTAGAATTATCTTCTTGCAAAGTTATACAACCCATTCAGGAAAAAATATCTAATAATTTTATTTACATTTTGGTAACAAGGTGACAATAAAATGTGATATACAAAATGTAAAAATAGTATTGCTTTTAAATTACATCTAAACAAGTGTGAGTGATTCCTGCAGGCTACCGAAAACAGCAGCGTCAGAATTTCGAAACATTTTTGTACAATAGTTCATTCAGTGAACTTTAATTTTAACAAGGAAATAGAAACAGAACACGCGCTAATTAGTCCGCAAATCTGAAGAATAGAACAATACGTATCTTCATTTTAGTTACAGTTTTAAAACTTGCAGCTCTCCAGTATGAGGAAGACTTTTACCTGGAATGTAATATACTTTTAATTTTTTTTTTAAAGGGATAATTTCAGAAATAAAGTACGAAAAAGATCGCACTGCGATTTTCCAATTTGGACTATTCAATAATCTCACCGAATTCAATTAAAAGAAAATTAAACGTATACTCCGCAACTAAAAAAACGAGAATGCTTATGAGCTTTGTATTGCACTCCATCTGATTTCATTCCCTTCATTTGTTTTAAGCAAGTATGAGCTGTAGATTTCACTCAATTTGAAGATTCAATGAAAAGATTTGACAGCGAAAACCTCGAATGACATTGGGAAAATATAATGGCATTTAAGCAAAATGTATCTCAGTTTTATGACTTTCATCTAGAAATGAAATAATTTCACCCAGAGTCTTAAAACCACCTTGGTGAATTACGTACGAGTCATAAATAAGGAACCGAATTCTATCTTATCTGTCAGTATTGTGGCAAATTTTGTCCTGCTTAAGGCTTATTCACATGGGCGAAGGCGACATCTACTACGTCAGCCTTGTGCTCGACGTCTGTCAGCGTGAATAATCCCATACTACAACCAAATTTAAAGTTGGAAAAAAAAAAACAAAACAACAACAACAAAAACTCGCAGTAATGGCTAATTCAGACTGCACGGGACAGAGAACAGGACCGGGAACGGAACCAATGGGTTTTACTATTTTAAGCAGATCTGTTCACATTGCTTCGAGACAGGGACAGGGGACTGATGTGTTTGCTACCCATTTTACCACAGGGTCCAGTACCTTTAAAGGTATTTTCATATTATTTTCCTGTTCCCATTCCCTGTCCCGTGCAGTGTGAATAGACTATAAGCAGGACAGGATTTCCTTATTGCACAAGGAACACATTTCGTGTCTGACTGACAAAACATACGTGCCGACACCGAATTTCGGTCCGTCAAGGCCCAATAGAGGTGTATACAATTAAATCAAACCAAAATTTGGAGTAAATGGGTTCCAGACCCATTCTGCCCGAATTTCAGCCCGTCACCATTGACACAATGTTAAAACTTTTATGGGGCCGAATTTCGGTGTCGGTACGTGTCAATAAGGCTTTATACATGTAAATAACGTGCACATAAGTTACGATACAGCCCGACACATCAATGATTCGAAATTTAATTAAAATTATAATTACATTGCAAGAATGAAATGTTGATAGAACCAACTTGTTACAACGAGATTGCACAAGAATGTGAGGTGATTTAAAATGCACATTGCACAGTAACATTTTAAACTCATTTGGTTAGCACAAAATATGTACAAGTAACTATTTATACTGGTTTCTGTCGTTAAAAATAGAGATTTCAGCGTTAAAAATATAAAAAGACGCATTGAAATCTCTGTGAAATCTGAAATTTTAGTACAAGATTTACTGTTGCTATGTGTTCAACTTGTGTCAAGGCATGCTCCTGTCATGCATAGCTTCAAGTCTAAATTTCACAGGTTGTCATGACGTCTGAGATCATTAGCAAAAACTTCAAAATCAAAAGTAAATCCAGTTAACATAACCAACGAGAACGCGGACTGTCGAAAAGAGAAAAGAAAATGTCTCCAAGAACAAATATTCAAATGCATTCACATGTAATTTACGCTGTGCTGATAAGTGGGACCGATTTAATCAAGAAAAATCACATTACATCAATGTCATGATATGCTTCAAGATTCTTTTGGACTGCGTGTTCTGAAAATCGCTTTCCACTGCTGCCGAAAACAATAACTTTTCACATCATATCAGCGAATGCTTTGTGAAAAACAGTTTACGTTCAATGAAAAATGCCGATTTTACATATTCTAGTTTACAACAGTAATAATTTATGTGTAAATGTATCCAAAGAATGTTAAGCAAAGAAATTGGTTGTCCTATCTATGATCACCCATTCATAATCAGCCGCTGACAGCGTTCTCATGCAGTCCTGTAAGTTTTCCAGTAAAAAGTTCATATCACAATGTGTTCGTTTTACTTTAGGTTTCCTCATTTCTATGAGTTTGACACTTTGCTGACTTGCAAGTCAACATGCTCTGCGCCAACTGGGTCTATGGTGGCGTACACAGGGTTGACGGCACTGTTAGACGATGATAGGGAGCTGTAGCCGTTATCTCGCTCCGTCTCCTGCATTATGGCACCATCTTTACTTGGTAGTACACCTGCTTCTTCGTGGATATGGTTGTGAGAAGTTTTGGAATGTGGATCGGTATCTTTGAAATTACCGTTTGGAATGCCGTGAACCTAAGAGAGGTATAAAACGAAAATGTTTTTCGGCGTTTAATTCTTGAGAAAGCTCATTGACACTGATCAAAAACAACAAAACAAAATTGCTTCCGCAATTTGGCATATAAGGTTAGGACAGATGTTGTTTCGCTCAATTTTAAGGTTTCTGTTGGGTGTGCTTCAACAGGGTTGCCACATTTGAGCCGGCTCTTTCAAGCTTATTCCACATTACTACAATAAATTGGAGACAGTAACGCACACATGATATCATAGAAATATTGACAATAAGGCGTTTTGGGAAAGGTGCATTGAGCGCAACTATGGTTTACTGGGAGGATTTTAAAATGGATTTGCAGTATATAAACAAAGCAAGACTAAACCTTTTTAGAAAAATTGTCCAGACAAAATTTCCTAACGTTTTAAAAAATTTCCTGATCCGAAGAAAAGATTTTTTCCATGATTTCTACCTGACGTGTGTAACCCTGATCAAATTACCAAATCAAACGGCAGTTGGGACAAAAACTTTTCATTGCTTCGTTTGTGAGAAATGATTTAGCCCGCAAATTAGTATCAACTGTTGCTACAGTGATTCTCACCCGTCCTTCTGCGGCGGGGTCACCGCCTGGCATATTGGCGTAACCTGGATTCTCAAAAGCCACCGACGCCTTAAACCGCTGCGGAGGTTTTCTTATCCTGAAATCAAAATTTACAACTGTTCCAGATGCTGGATCAACTGGGGTGACAGTAACTGTATCAAACAATAGTTCAATCTAATGCTTCACAAAATATCTGTTGCAAAATTTTATCGAAATAACATACCTCAAATACCAGAAGGCAAATATCGCTACAATAGCAATGATGATGAAAAAGGCAAAGAAAATTCCAAGTCCCACTCCTAAACTTGTGTCTGAAAAAGATTAGCGGAAAAACGTGAAAACTGAAAAATATTAATATCACAATTTGCCAATTTAACTCTTTGGGACCCCAATAACACAAATTGTCAATGTATTCAGTGAGAAAATAAAAACATTTATAGCTCATTGAGTACTCTCCATCACCGAGCTGAACAACTTTGGGTGACTTCATTCTAGGCGAGATGAAATTCCCTGTTTTCTCCGTGTTACAAATTTCTTCCTGCGTTTTTTTCTTTTTTTTTTTTTTTGCATAAAAATTAACAATTGATTTTGATTAAGGAAACCTGTAATAACAACTTGTAGTTATAATAATCCCAGAATGGGAGAACATTCCTTCACTTTTTTCCCGGATAGTTGCAAACTCTGCTGAGGAAAGTAATGTTAAAACGTGGATACATCCCCCCCCCCCCAAAAATACATCACCCGTGTACTTACTACTTGAATCTTGCGTTTGTTTTTGCGCAGCCGCTGTAATAGTAAAGTGAAAATTGTTAAATCGGGCTGCATTTGGGAGCAGAAAGAATGTTTTCGCTTTCTTTAACAGTACGCTGGAACTGAGATTTATTTTGAAGAAATCAGTCTTCCCACACATAATATCTTCACACGTACACGAACTTAATAGTAACAGGTGCAACTACAGAGCAGCATTACACACTGCCTTCTTTATTTTCGAATGTAACACTATTACAGATCTTGCCCGTTTGACAAGTTGGAAGCTGTAGATTTGACATGTCCACAACATGTTGATCTCATAAGAATCCGTAAAGATGTGTGATCGATGCTTGCGAGTATGAGTATGAGTTTACAGTATGAGTTTCGCAAAAAAAATATAGTTCGATTACAA
>JBCAUG010733420.1:0-26360 GCA_038406175.1 Haplosyllis leylae | reverse complement strand
CTTTTTGGACAGGGCTGTCGTGCCCCCCCCCCCGCCCCCAAACATAGGACCTGGGACCAGAGACCTTGGAAAGAACTTGGGACTGGGGTCCCCCCCCAGAAAGGACATGGGACCGGAGAACTTGGAAAGGACCTGGGACTGGGGTACCAGTTGGCCAAAGTGAAAACATTACCTTCCCCATCCTTCGGATACGGGCGCTAAAAATCCACGCACACACCTCTTGATGTTTCAGGTCCATCATGCAATTCAGTTAAATTATGTGGTTTTTACCCACACAAAGTCCCAGAAAAGGAAGACAATAATATTCATATCATTTGCAAGAAATTATATTTTTGTACATTTCATTTAATTTTATAATGTATTTGTGCGTGTGGAATAATTAGGCAGTCATGCTGATATTATTAATAATAGGATAAGTAAGGAAGGCAGGTAAGGCTAGGGTCATAAACTGTCTAATAGTAACGGAGGTAGGTCTATGTAATAAAATATGTAAGAAATTAGTTCTAATGGTAAGGCCAAGTAGGTATGATTTTTACCAAAGTAATTTTTGACATAGAAAAGGGAAAATTCGTGGTGTGAGAAGAATAGTTGTAAGTCTTCAAAAAGGCACATGTAGGTCACCCAGAGATCTTTTGCATTATTACAGGTGAGTGGAGAAAGGTCATATTGACCCTAATAGATATGTTAGGTCTTACTTTTTGGACTAAGTTTCATAAAATTTTCGTACAGTAGAAAATCTTGACATAGACCATAGCCATAGGTCTGTACATTTAATCGGCACTATTGCATTCAAAACAAAAAGTCAAATAAAAAAAAAATTGTCGGTGAATCGAAGGGCAATTGACTATTAATGGCGGTTTTGGTGGGTTGGGATAACGTATTAATGATTAACCAAATACTGGGTCTTTGGAAACGATAGTCAGAACAACTTTTTGTGGGTTTTAAAACTAGGACCATTAATTGTTGGAATGGATTTAGTTGGAAACAGTTATCAACCAACCTTCCTTACTTACCTTATCAAAATGGTGGAGTGATTCACTTGTCGACGTTGATGATAATAATTCCGATCCATCATTGTAATTCTTTCCGCTTTTATTAAACCAGAATAAAATAAGTGGAAATAGAAGCCGTAATGTAAAAACACTGGTAGCGACTAGATCGAGTTCTTCATATCCAATGTGTAATATGTACGAGTGTGTTTATGTGCAACATGTAATACAGAAATGGTTCAGACTGCAAGTCATGAAAGATGTTTCCGAAGTACATCAATGTACTGAAGCCAACAGGTAACATGTAGTTATAGTAAGCCAAGTTGAGTATTCAGCCTCAGCTTCTTGCTCTCTGGCTTCGCTCTCTACCTCTCTGGCAGCCATATTTTGGTAGCCTGTAGATATACTGTAATAATAGAGCAGGGAGTTTGAATAGGTAGAGATACTCGTCAGCCGCAGCATGGGTGATGATCGCCCAGTGGAAGCGGTATTGGGATCGGAAGATCCAAAATCTAGGTCATTAATGTAGTTATAATTGATATTAAGAAATATATGGTGTAAATTGCGTGGGATTTTATACTGTAATATCTGATATTATTAAAGTGAGTAAGGATTCAGTCTGATCTCAGTCGGATCGAGGACATCTCAGAGAAGGGGTGGGGCTTATTTGGCATGATTCCTTATAAAACAGTCGATTAAAATAGAAACAGTGACAAGGGCTTCCCTGTCCGACATGGACCCGCGGAGAGCAGAAACTAAATAAAAATGTACGCAAGAAAGTATGTTCCTGGTGATATATCCGTTTTTAAAATCGTATTGAATTCAATGGCAGCTTTTAACAGAAGTATTCGGACAGAATATGTTAACCTATGTGTACGATCCGTTGTTCTGGCAATGTCACCATTGCTTTTTCATAATTTATGTATCGTGAAAACACCAGATTATGTTGCTTTTGTTTCTAAATGATTTGGCTCAATAACAAAATTAATACTAAGTCTCATCAGGCATAATCTTTTTATTGTGTTATCGGTAATTGGCTCGTGCTGAATTGAGACAGGTGGTACAGAAAAATACTGGACATGCTATTCCTTAAAAATTAATTAATATTTTGAAAAGGTTATCAGTATTTAATTGGAGTCCTTGAGTTTGACACCCCAATAATTTTAAAACACTGTCCTAATGAGTTGTTTTCACATCCAAATAAACAACAGGGTTTTCCCAAAATGAATTTCACTGAATTCGTTAAATCAAAGAATGGTGTAGTTTCCAGCAGTATCAATCACCTAGCTGGCAAGAGATACATTACCATCGATAGTACATGTAATAGGATGTGCATTTCCATTACTACTTCTGGGAAGATATTCATTGTGACTCGGAAACATCTTTTTGTCACAACAACTAGGAATGTATCTGTTTTCAGATATTGCGTGTCTGGTAACCATACTACTTTTGGATTTTGTCTTTATTCGCTGAATTCACTGAATTATGTGAAAGTCGTTTATGGAAAACTCAATTGATTGTCATCGCTTCATGAGACAATGTGACCACTACACTGGGTCCCGCTTAGAACGAGCAAATAGACGCAAAGAAAACTGCTCGTTGGAGGAGGATGCTCGTAGTAACCGAAGTTTTTAATGTTGCTGTCAATGATTTTGATGCAAATGAATCTGCTCGTTGTAGACGGGTGCTCGTCATAATGGAACTCGTTGTAAGCAACAACAGAGTAACTGAAACCCTATTATTAAAACTGGTCCAACCTTTTACTGCACCCCACCCCTCCAACCCCCAAATCCTCTGGATTTGAATACTAGGTATCATCTCGAACAAAATATTAAAAGTCCAAGAAAAGTTTACCAAAATGGCTGCCAAAGGAGACCAAACAAATTTGTTTTCATCAGATTTGAACAATTTTTAAATCAAAATGTGTTTCAAGAGATTTTGAACAAATGTTTTGGATCACAATAAGAAAAAATCATCAGAATTCTTTTTTTTTTTGAAGAAAATGCATTTTGTGAGATTCTAAGCAACTGACTTGTTTCCTCCCAATTTTTTTATAACAATAAAAGTCATCAGGGCCCAACACAATTCTAGTAAGTACTCCACTTATTCGTGCTTGGTGTCACTGCTATTGTACGCATATTGAAACTAAGTACTCCAGTTATTGAAACTATTGGCAAGGTTGAGTACCTAATTAGTAAAGACCTATTAAATCAGTTAATTTTCGTGCATAAGATATTTGCTCTCTATTTCAAATTTGCTGCGACGTGCTACGGAAACATAACCGGAAACTAAGGCACAAGTTCCGATTCCGAAAGTAGAGAGACATGTTCTTTACATTCAGTGAAAGTAAGACTTAAGTTTTGAGTATCGTGGTGCAGGAATACCAGCTATGTTGGTTGATTCTCCACCACTTCTTGGACCATTAACAGAACAGATTATCTGATATAGTTTGGTCTTCTAGCAAATTTTTACCCGACTCCTTGTACAGTTTGTGAGTAAAACTACAATTCATGATGGTTAATACTTCATGGGTACAACTTTCACATGAAGGAAAATTGATGCGCAATTAAATTGGCCCAGTGATAATGTTTAGGTGTATCTTTTGCGAATATTTTGAAATTTGAAATTATCAATTGACCCCGTTGAACCAGAGTAAAGTAATTTTAACCTGGACAACCACCATTACCTCCCGAGAATGATATGTACAGGTTCACAGAGCTGAGTAGCTCGGGTGTGACGCGGTATTCCCTATCCCTGTGAATGGTGGTTGATCCTGAAGCAGTAGAATCCATTGAGTCCGGTTTGAGAGATCGGATCAACCAGGAAGACGTGGTTCTCTTCCTACCTACAGACACTGTACCGAGTGGACTTTTTCGGGTAGGGGTGACAAGTTTAGATTTAAAAAATGCATTGTACAAAATGTGTTGAAATGTGATATGGAAGTTTTCTACAAACAAAAATAAACCCCAGTCTGGGTCAGTATGAATGCAGTCAGAAGTGCAGTGTGGCAGTATGTAAATTACTGTGTGTACTAATTGAACTTGATGGATTGCATGTAAACCTTGCGAGGCACAAGTGAAATTCTTTCGCTCTTCTGATAAAAAAATGAGTAGTCAGAATGTGTGCCATTATGGTTGTGATTACGGTAACATTTTCGTTTTGGAGATTTGGGAAACTCTTGCATTTGATGTTTGTTGCTTCAAACTAAAAAGTAAAAAGGGTTCTAATGCAAGATGACCTGTTTGGGTTTAAAGCAAAAGTTTTATGGTACATGATGGAAGTTCAAAGTAAACAATGTGGTGAACTGTTTTACTTAACAAAACCAAAGACTAATCAATCCTATGACCGTATCTCAGAAAACCTACTAGGCCCTAACAGCAGTGCTCTCGACTCAAAGAAGTCCTAAACATGGACATAGAATCGGGTTAACTGAAATTACTTTAAAAACCTATTTAAGGAACAATCACCGAATGGCTCGTCCAGTGAGTCCTTGCGTAATGTCTGGGTTTGCAATCGAGACCAAGAGCAGGGATTTACCCTGACCCTGACAATTTATACTAAACATTATAGACATCTCACAGGATTAATAACATAATTAGTGTTGTTTAAATTGCCCACGGATTGGTTAAGTCCATATTTTTGTCTTCCGATAAGACTAGGTGGTCCTGCCCATGGAATAGTGACCAAAACTGTACACAAAAACTCTGCCAAGGGGTGGTTAGCGTCAAGGGGATGGGTGGGTGGGTGGCGAGTCAAGGGGGTGGTGGGGGTCTAGGGGTGTAGATTGAGTCATTTAGATCTACACAAATGAGATCTATATGGACTAGATCTACATAATCTAGATCTGCATAGACAGCCGTCTGCAGACTAGATTTACATAGCCCAGATCTATAGAGACTCGATCTATTGCATGTGTTTTGTTTTTTTACATGAGGTGCAAATTTAAAAATCACTTTAAATACTAATTTCATTTAGGGTGTGAAAAAATTTGCTAAATTTTACAAAGTGACATTTTGACCCCCTCCCCCCACCCCCTGGGACCCCTTCAACCCGCAAATATTATCAAGTGCGCACACCATTCGAAAGATGTGCCAAGACGTTGGCTGCCTCATTTGTTCATTTGAACACTGTTCACCATCAATATACTTCAGTATCTATTGATTGGATAACAATTTGATTGCATTTGAGTCCAATCTCCTAACAATGTGAGGCCAACCAAAACTTATAGTTTCCATGACCCAGGATGCCCTTAAAATCACAAAAAAGTTTTTAAATCAGTTAAATAACTTGAGCTTTGCTCGCGCATTTTCCAGGTGAATAAAACATCAGAACTGGTAATTTAACTTATACATAAAACCAACCAAGTGGGCCATTTCCAATGTGTTGTGCTTTCAAAAGATCAAGGTGAAGGCCCAAAAGGGAACCCATCTGTTACATGTAGAATTTCATAGAGCACCCGATAAGGCTGGATGCAGTGAGACCCCTCAGAATAAAGCTGGATACAGTGAGATCCCTCGGAAAAGAAACATTGCAGATGGTTACGAAAGAGATTTTAACTTCTGCATCGGGTGCGAGTGTAGCTTCTGCAGGTACAGGCCCGGTCCAGGTGTTGTGTGAGATTGTCTGAAAACGAGTAGAGTTGTTGGTTTCATTTGGGTTACTTCATTTTAAACGATGAAGTGTTGTAAATGTTAATTGGCGAATTCTCTGCAAATTTTGTCACTGTTTAGAAAAGTAAACTTTTCAGAGACTTTTTTTGATACGGAAGATCATAATATCGAGGAGTTCAAAAAACTCAAAAATGGTGTTGTTACTCACAGAAACTAGCCGTATTATAAACAATTACTCAAGACGCAGAAGTGAGTTCACTGACTCACGCTGTGAACCGTTTTATTGAAATACTAGGTGCAAGGCATCGTGTAAAAAAAACACAAGTGAAACCAGCCGAACGAAGATGATCGAAATGGTCATCGATACACGGGGGATGAGTCAATTTACGACTATGGTTTGGGTACAATTTTTATAGTTGTTCCTGAAAGTCAGTCTTTGACTGAGACATTAACTCTTTCATAAACGTGACATTCGAAAAAGTGATCATTCTGGAGGTGGTCATGAGGGGGGTCATGGGGGGGGGGGCTATGAATCTGACTTTACAACCAAATGTTAAATGGGTAATTATTTAAATGTTAGAAGTGCTATCTAGTCTGGACACATGTCTCTTCTATGCCAAGGATACTTTTTTCCCTCAGTACACTTACTGGGACAAGGGGTCAATTTATATCAGAAGTAGCAGTGAGAAAGACAGGTCAGAGAGTGATTTCAGGGCACCTCTGTGTGTCAGCTACTCAGTTCGTTATTAGATGATAAATACCTGAGTGTTACAGATTATAACAACTTGCAATGTGTTACCAGTGAACACACTAGAGGGCAATTGAGTAGAAAAGAAAAGGCAGCATTCTCCATCAAATATCCATTTGTCTACCCATTTGATGACACTCTTTCCCAGAGTGGGTAACCCACCAGTTTTTCATGCAACCCAGAATTTTTTAATGTGCAACATTTAGTTCTGAATTGAATGGTACCATTGGGAGGTCTATATGATGAATATTTAAGGAGCTAGAGCTATTTCTATTTAAGTGTCCCAAGGTATGAGAGTGCCTAAAAGTGTACTTCGCCGCTGAAAGAGTAGTTCGAACATTTCATCTACGCATTGGTGTGAAGTGAAAAAAAAAAACAAACGATTGTAAGTGCTTTTCGTGAACTTATGTAACGTTTTTGACATGAACATGTGAAGCTTTACATAAGCGCTCTACCCAGCGGTACATCATGTACCCAATTAAAATTGTTGAGATTTTAAAATGAAGTCCACAATAACTGGTGACCACAACAATTTAAAGGAATTTTTTTTGTAATGATTATATGCAGCAAAGCAGAGAAAAATCGAGTTGGACCTGTTATCAAACTTCACCCGGAGCCTGGAGGTTAATGATTTCAAAATAGCAACGCAGCTTCTTTCTAGACTGAGAATTTGCATAGGCGAGATTGAGCCTTCAGCAGGAACGTCGGACAGGTGTCAGGAAAAACTTAGACGATCACTGATGACGCTTGAACTATTCACGTGGAATGTTACATTGCACATAACAAGCTTTACTAAGCTGTAGCCTACGTGAATTATCTGAAATATCGATACAGAAAACAGAAAACAGAAAAGCATTTTTTTGATGCAAAGAAAATGTAGCGAAGCGCGAATTTTTACACCTTCAGATAAAAACATTGGAAACAAGCCCGTACACTATACGACCAAGCCCGGATCTGCAAAAAAACCCTAAAAAACCCTCCCTGAATGGCAAAAAAAAAAAAAAAATTCAATTGAAGTAAAATAAATAGGGTACCCGCCTCCCCCCTTTGCAGCAGAGTGTGATTTTCCCCAACAGATGGAAATGTTAGACAAACATCCAAGGGGATTTCCGGGAATTTTTTTAGCATTCTGCAAATTTACCAATTCTTAGAAACTGAACTTCCAATTCTAGAAGTCATCTGTACACATTACAGATTTAGAGAGAAGCAGGCAGGCACGAGGCTCTAAATCTGTGGTACACATTGACCCGGGCTTAACTAGGATGGCACAGCTAAGCATACGCCCTCGCCTCGCACATCAACTTATCTGCTTTTTGAGTCACCTATCACATCACAAAAATAGTCCCAAGTCCTGGACAGAAAGGCAATGTTTACATTTTTCAAAACAATAAGCTAGCCACCTTGAATTCAGAATGTTCTAGCATAAATAAATATTGTCAGCAAGTAAATACATGTTTTCATTAACAGGTCCGCCGCACCGATTAACGGCTTCATGATCCTCAACCGTCTGGGAATGAACGACCAGATCGAACCGATCAACAAGAACCTGGAATTCCAACTGCAGGATCCATTTTTACTGTACAGGAATGCTCAGGGTGTGTACGTCTGTCCCGTTTATGTGTCATTTCATTTTAGCATGACCCACCTGAACGAGATATTATCTTTTCAGATAAATTAGTTTCCACAAGACCCTGATGCGCTCCGGAAGTGGGGGGTGGAGAGGAGGGGGGGTTGGCGTTATGTTTCTCAAATTTGTTCCGAAGTCCAGAAAACACAAAAACATAATTTTGGGGAGGGGTTCTACTTCAAAATGTTTTTCCCTGTGTCTAAAAATCACAATTTCGGGTTGGGGAGGGGCGTGGTTCCTATATTCCACTTCAACAACCCCAGGTGAGACATCTGGTGGCATTTTTGGACTTTTGGACAAGTTCTTCTGGGGATTTTCTACTGACAGTTGTAGTACATCACAGATTTTCTTGTGGAGACTAATGATGAGATTTATCTTCTCACCTTTCTAACATTTCATCTCCGTCAACTGATTCCGCGTACCGTGATGTTGTGACTGATTGTCCTGCAGAAAAATCGGTCATCCCAGGGTTTATATTCTAAGTGCGTGTTGTCTTTATTCACTGAGACGAGGAAGAAGGAAGTTAGTGTCGGGCTTATTTAAAGCAGCTTCCAATATGTGTCAAACACACAGAACAATTATTAAAGCAATTTCTGTGTAATTACAAATTATTTCATGCGAAAATTAGTGGTACCTGATACACGTAGTTGTCAATGTCATTTTACTGCTCATATTCGTGACGTCTGACTTTCTTTCTTCAGCCGACATATTCGGGATTTGGTTTTATGACAAAGACGAGTGTGCTCGCATCGGACAACTAATGAACAGTCTGGTTCAGATCACACTAGGTTCTCAAAAGGACCAAGGATCAGGTAAGAACTCGGTTGAAATTTAGCTGTAGTATACATTCTGCGTTGTATTTGCGGCATTTCTTGTGTGTGAGCATCATGTGAGCATCTTCGCACTGAACAACTTCCAACTCTTCCAACCGATTTTATTGGAAACGAGGCATCTCCGCTCGGGGGCTCAAACAAGTCCCCACACATTACTGATCTACATTCCACTCCTAATCACCCATAATTCACCTTAATGCCAAGTTTTGCTACACCCAAAGTTCTTTGTGCCAAACACCAACAGGTCCTCTTTACACTACGTGTAAGTGGGGACCTGAAAAATGACAAGTGGAAGTGTTCACCTTGCACCGAGACCTGACATTGATCCCCATTTGGTAATATACCAATTTTATCGCCATCAGTTTCGGTGTGAACTGAGAGAAAGTCAGCGCATCGAAAACAGCACAGAAGATGTTTGCAATTGAAATCGACCCGGATGGAATAAGTTATTATTACAGACACTCATGTTCCTCAATTACAAACCAGAATTACGCAGCAAATCTGACAGTTTGTCCATGTTTTTGTAGGACGTCAGCGGCGTGCCTCGGAGAGCGACACCCTGATGGATGTGCGGCCGCTCGCGGTTGGTGCACGTGGTAACGTCGATATTCTGCAGATGTTATCTAAAGCTCAGGACGAATACGATAAGGTACTTTTTGTTTCATTTAACATTTCAGAGGGATTTCTAATGATTGCTCAAAGAATAACTAAATCTTGTTGCTCAAAATGTATAAAATGATAAAATCCATTCACGTTAAATTTTTTTCCAAGCTTTGGAATCAGCCACGGTTTGTGATGGAGTAATTGCAAAGGGAATAATGGCGTCTGATGAAAATTGTTAAATTATTTTTGTATTGAACTTGCCAAGATGGCTGTAATCTAAAGTATCAGGGAATTTAGGCAGGTACAGGAGGAAATATTTAGAATTCAAAATGATTACTTTCAGAAGGCTAAATTTTCACAAAAAATAAATTAATTAAATTAAAATCAACTGGTTGTCTGAAGAAAGAGAGACTAAAAAGCTGTAATATTCTGTCAAAAGTGCGTGGTACATTAGAGGAAACTTACACTTATTTTTTGTGGTTTTTGTTTTGAAAAATAAATTAGAAATGTTATTTCATAGCACCATCTTAGTTCTTACGTAACATAAATAAAAAGTTTATTCTTCGTTATTCTTGTTTCATTACAGTCAAAACAGAACGGTGGTGCAACAGCGAGTTCGGGAGTTGAACCGAAGGCATTGATTGACAATCCCGGTGCAGCAGCGACAAAAGCAAATTCCTTGATTAAACCAAGACCTCTCAAAGTAGGGCAGGATTCACCTTCTCCTGGTGAGATAAATTAAATACAACAGATTACTTGGGTTATATCTTGGTAATAGTGTGAACTACTAATGAAAACGTAACATTTTGATTTGTACCTGTCAAGTCTTCGCAGTGTTGTTCTTTTTGGGAAGACGCTAGTCTGTGGACAAATATTTTAAACTTATACTGGGATCCACTTGTAAATGATTCGGTTAGAACAAGCACTTGGTTACAACCAGCAAATTTTTTTGCACTAAATTATTGACCGCCATGTTAAAAAGTTTGCTTACAACGAACAGCCATTTACAACAAGCAATGGCCATGGCATCTTTTTTCGCATTCTGTGCAACAACCAGTGTACATGCCATAAATATCAGTTAGTTCTGTTCTGCGGCAACTTTTTGTGTGAAAAATAAGAACCTGGCAGCCTGCACTTAATCATTATGGAAGGACGCAGCCCAAAGAGACAAGTAAATCATTTGATAAAGAAGAAATTATACTTTGTTATCTTTTATTCTAATCTTCCTTGAACAGAGGAGGAAGGGGCGATGGCAGCAACCGGTGGTGAAACTGGAACTCATATCAGTTTGGAATCCTTATTCCGAAGAGCTGGTCAACAACACAGTCATGGTGCTAGCAACGTTATCCCAGGTCCACCTCCGGGAGGCACGCAACCTCCACCACTTCTCAGGTGAGTTAGTACTGTGATCTAATTTTTACCGCCCGCATCCGAAGGATGGGGGAATGTAATAGTTTCACAGGTGTTTGTCAGTCCACAGGGGTGGGGTACCCTGGCAGGGGTGGTTACCCGGGGGTACCTGGGGGTGGGGTACCCAGGGGGTAAATTAAATAACATGTTTTTTTTAAACTTTTTTTTTGAAAATTTTTTGGGGGGGAGGGACATAAGTACCCCGGGATAGGTGGGCTACGCAGCGGGCGGTGCGCCTCTTGCGTTTACGCAGGAGGACTTTCTTGTGTTACAAGGATGATTGCATGGAACCTCAGTAGCTGACATAAAGCTGGTAATCAAATAAAGTCATGAACATTTCAGGTCTCAGTCGGAGATGCCGGGTAAGTTTGGAGAATCAGGGATGTTGGTACGTGGTGGATCAGGGATGCCACCAATGCTACAGAGACTCATGTCCAACCCAGGTCCAGGTGTAACAGTGGAGGAGATAGAACGGCAACATCGAGGCGAAATTCCTCGGGACCAGATGCCGAAACCTGCAGGAGCTGAAGCGCCATGTACGAGCATCAACGGTGCAATTATCAGTCAATCTATATCCACCTCTTTATCCTCAAAGACTGCCAACGTTCCTGCCAAGTCCCAGCCTACAACAGCATCAAGTGATGAGCCGCAGAGTCCAAACACACTGTTGAAACAAACGTTGAAAATCGGGTCCAAAGTGCCTTTATCATCTTCCAGTATTTGCTCAGACAGTGATAACAAATCCACAACCTATCCACTGGCATCTCTCGCCGATTTCGGACAGAAGTTAAGTTCGGTGGTGGAATCGCAGGGAAGTGCTTCCGCCGCCTCTAATAGTAATATCCATTCCACCGTGTCCGCCCCAGCAATGAGTACATATGCTCACACGGAACCGTTGATGCGCAGTCAGATGGGTCACAGACAAAGGTCGAGTCCCACCGTTGACGCAACAGTTGGAGGTAGAGGGATGGGAGGCTTGTTACCGGTTGGTGCAGAGGATACGCTGGGACCAAGACCCACTTCAGCTGGTTCATCGTCGTCACTTGTGACACTTGACTTATCTCAAGTGAGTAATGTGAGTAATTTTCCATTGAAGAGTGCTTTTGGAGCTTTAGCATAGAACTAACGAAACTGATAATTTCCACATATTATGGCACATAACCTGTTTATCTCTGGTCTTTTTTGTTCGCCGAAAACTGAACATTGTGTTTATTTTGCAGCCTGTACTGTTGACACCTGAAGCCTTTTCTGCGCCATCGTGTCCGGCGCGTATGACTCCCCCTGCGGGTGCGTCCTTGCCACCCCCTTCGGTCTTCCAAGGTAATGTCATGTGCCAACTTTTCGTGAATATTTTTGATTCCATGTTTCCATATTGTAAGGAAAAATTACTAGCCGATAGACTTTTATCTAGAATTTTACAAATGAACCGTTGAAAATTTACGTGAAGATTTACATTGATGATATTACAGGTAGTGGTGATGGAACAGCCACGGGCGGAGGAAGTGGAATTGCTGCTGGTGGAAAGGGAGGAGGAGATGTCCAGAGAGTGACACCTTTAACGGTGGAGCAGATGCAACAAGCTCTTCTCTATCTCATCAAAGTAAGATTTCCAACAAATAAATCCTTCATGAGTGAGATGTATGTGGGAGCCGTTTCTTCAATTAAATTCAGAACAATTAAATTCAGAAAGTTATCCTTTTATTTTCCTTTCTGAAATATACCAGATTTCTATTCTGGAGATATTTGTTTGAGAATACCCTGTTGTGACTTTGATTTGTGCAAAGCTTAGTCATGATTGTTGATCGAGTACGAACTGTAGAAATGGCAGCCGTGCGAATTTCTGATGGTAAGATTTTGAAAGTAAAATAATAGTGTGCACCTAATTAAATTTTGAACTGCCTTTTTTGTAGAATGATCCCACATTTATGAGGACATTACATGATGCATACGTGAAGAGTTTGCACGAAAGTTTCACTTCATCAGGTCGATCATGACTGAACGGTTATGATCCGTGGTCGTAACATCATCGCCATGCTAACCAGAAACACACAGGACAGGACAGACAACCGTGAGATGTATCCATAGCAACGCCGCTGACTGTCACATCCACATCTGTCTTGATCCTGTTTCCGTCCTATTCCCGCTTAACAGGTGGATTTCCAACTGACGGTTATTCCGTTTACCATGGCAACAAACATTAACGAATCGCATCTCGTTCAATGTACATAACCATGTGTCATTGTTATTATCTCTTTGATCTTTGTTTTAACAAAATCGATGTTTGGACTAGTTGTAAAGTTCCGCGTTAATATTTTCTCCTGTTATAGGAAGAGTTGTTAACAGGGAAATAGTAATGATTTATTAACAGATTAAAAGTAACGAATTTCGTTGTAATTAATGATATTAGGGTAAGGAAATATTTAAAAACATATCTAGATTTATGATTTGCAGCGCATATACAATGACAATCAATTTTTTTTTATATAAAACATTTTGTGCACAATGCGCTGTGAAGTTATGCAGAAATATACACAGAATTTATCATAAAGATCCTATTTAAATCCATACAAAAAGTAATACGGCAAATGCAATTCTTTAATTTTAACTTTGCACATTATTTTGCAACTTGCTTCATCACATATGCACGATGTTCACATGATATGCACTTCATTTGCTCGGAAATTTTGTGCCAAAGGTTGACTGTTTCAATTTGATTTTATTCATTTCAGTGGTTTTGTGCAATAGATTCAAATTATTTCATCAAATTTCAGTAAAATAAAATTATGCACAGCTGTTCTACATAAATCCATGCACTATCTTGTATAATATCGTTGCCGTGCAAAAACAAACATCCTGCAAATGATGGAAGCTACTGACACACCCGCCCCCAAGTAATTGTGATATATTTTTGTGTAAAGTTATAGCAGATAAGATATTTTGTACTGTATCCTGAACATGTAAATAACGCGTAAGTATGTCACAAGAGGAAGTACTGTATTTTATTTTCTCTTCTTTTTCTAGGCCAAGGAGCCTACATTTTTGATTTAAATATCCAGAAAGAAATTTGTGCCATAGTGAAATGATTCACAGTAACAAAGGAGAGGGTAGGGAAAATAAAATATGTAATTTGTGTCGGGATTCCCCGTTCAATAGATTATAAAGGGATCTGTCAGCGTTTAAAATAAAAAGGGATTTTCTCATCGAAAATTCAGAAAGAAATTTTTGGTTATCGCAGACATGGAGAGAAAGATTCCCTGGATCGTGAAAATATTATTTGATCTATTAAAAATGTTGACTCTTTCATTCCACTGTTGTAAAAGTATCCTGTGTGAGTGGTAAATAAATGGAAGTAAAAGTAATGTTTTCACTTGCCGAAAAAGAAGCTGAACAAAATGGTGGATCTAAGAATGTTGAACGGAGAATCTCGACTGCGTTATTGTTCCTTTTTGTTGAACTAACTGTGATGATGTTTAACTGTTTAGATGCATGTTAAGTCTTTTTGTAAGAAGCAAAGTTTTGTTGTATATTTTCTAACGATTCATTACTATTTACACTTTTTAGGTGCAAATGCAAAAAAAGGTCATAGTGTAATAAAAAGAAAATGCAAACGTAAAAAAAAACGTCTGCTACCAAACACACAAGATGTGACAAAACCTTTAAAAACAGGAATTATTTGAAAAAAGAAACCGCCTTCAAGTTATTGATATGGACGTCTGTTAGACATTAGACCACTTTGGACATGTAGGAATGTTCCAATGTTCATGGGCAAATTCTTAATCTGGAAATTATGACTTTTTCCCCACTGATCGACACCGATTCCGACTCTTTGATCTGATTGCGTTATATGATACCACGCACTGCACAGAATGCGATGTAAATTCTGATTCTGATTAACATCAATTGTAACCTTCTGGGGAGTTGGCAGTCGGAGTCGGAGTAGGCCAGTATGACCGTGTGGTTATACTTGTTATGATGTACTATTATTTGTCAAGATGTCTATAGTTTGTGAATGATCTTCCAACAATATCCGCTGCATTTTCCACCACACAAACCTGAAATTAAAATAAAGATTAACAACGAGCAGCCATATTTCAAATTAGAATGAACGAGTAATAAAACAAGCAAATAATCCACTGCGAAAAAGATGTACAAAGCTCAACACAATGATTCTATGGTATTAGGAATTGCCGAACACCAATGCTCAGTAATTAACAAAGACTATATTAAGTATATGAAGAAATTGGTGTTAAATTTTCTTTCATCGTAGAAAGTGAGCAATGAGGTTAGATTTTGATACGGTTGATTCCCGCACTTTTAAAAATCACTTCAGATTATCTTTACGTGACCATGGAATCTTCTGAAAGATTATTTGTCAGTGAAAAGCTTGGACTCCCCATTTAAAAGGAGTTTTACGGTGGATAGGTAGGAATGCGTTTCTGCATTCAGAATGATTCTAGCAACGTTTGTACACTTTGGACACGAATATTATCCTTCAAATTTTACAAGCAATGTGCTATTTTTTCGAATAGAATAATTATCATCAAGGAAATAAAACGGTTACAATTTTTTGACATAAAATGGTAGCCTAAAAGTGTAAATGTACATACTGTACATACTGATTGTATAGCGCAAATAATGCAGAGGAAAGTATTCTGTTAAAATTTTGCATGTGAATACATGTATATTGTTTTCTGATACACAGTACCCGGTCTATTTTTTATCGTATTTATGCACCTAGTGTCTTGATATGGTCTTGAAATCTGCTGTATAATATTTGTAAATAATGTGTGTATCACAAAAGCCTTGTAAATTGCGCTATTATGAAAGGCCTAAAAATCGTTCAGTAAATTGTGTTCATTTTCATAAAGCCTGAGGTCTTCAGCACAAGAAAGAAAATGTGTGATTTAGCGCAAACGTGCATACATATGACATAACAGACCATAACTTTCTGGTGATTGCGCAAAGGCACAAAGCTACATAGACGAGCAACTGTTTAGTGAATCATCAATTTATCGCATGTATTGCAAAACTGAAAGTCTTAAGCTAGTCAGGCTCACTTTAACATTACGGACGTTAACTTTGAAGATATGTGGGTTCTGAGAAATATGTGTCATTTATGAGACTTATTCAAAGGGACACTCCCGTGGTTACTAGCAGACCGATACTGAATGATTCCTGTGTGAATATTTTGCTGTACATGTCGCTTGTTTGTGATTTGAAATAGGGAGCCTTGCTTGTATTCAGTAAAGCTGTACATAAATGTAAAAGCTGTACATTGACATGTAAAACACTGTATAAAATATTTAATGCTCTTATTTTTAAAGCTTGTAAATACTTGTATCAAAAAACACGTGGCTGATTGGTGGAAGTGTGTTTCAATTGGAAGTGGAAATCGAAACTTTTTAAAATCAGTTGTAAATATGTGTGTCGATACCCTAAATGTGAAATCGGTGATAACAATAATTTATTTTAAAAACTGTGGTAGTTAGTGGAAAATTTGCACTGAATGCATCTGTACCTGCGATAAGCGTGCATTCGCAACGCAGTGCTTATGTAAATCTAATGAAGATATAGGAAGGAAAAATATGAAGAGATCATAGGGATACAAAGTTTGTAAAGTGCGAATTTAATTAGTGAGATCAAAACTGTATGGTTAGAACGTTGACAGTGATAAAAATACTTACATGGAGGCTGAAAAGTGCTTGAGACGAAATAGACCTTGTGTGCAAACAACGGTCAATGATGAGTGACTCAGAATGAATCAATCAAACGACAAAAAGTTGTAATTATACTTTGGTGAGAAACTTGCAGAATTCATATTGTTAAAAAGTTGGAATGTGAACTGAAAAATTCCCCACATAACGAAGTGTCATTGAGAAAAAAAAGTCCGTACTTTCGTATTCAAGAAAATGCGGCTTTTACGTAGAGATAGTTTAGACTTGAGAAATTTAAAGTTTAAGGGACTGAAATTGCTATTGTGACGTCAGTTACAATGAAAGTTAGCGAGACCAGCACAAAAAGAAAGTTTGAAGCAAGTTCTCTACCCATCAACACTCTAAGAGAAGACAGGTAACTTGTGTACTCATTTCGAACTTTACCGGATGTCTCAATCGATTTATTATAATCTGGTTGATTCCTTACATTTCAGACAAGTAGAGAGTGTTAAATTGTGATCAGAATCCTAAGTACATGCAAACCCATACTAGGTTACTTTCAGTTGTCTGACTCCACCTTCGTTTTGATGTGTCATTTGTACGATCTCAACTTTGTTTGTAAATGTTACTATATTTCCCTTGATCTCTAGAAATTTACATTAAAAAGAAGTTTTAGAACAGATAAAATTGAATGTTGACAGGATTGAACTACCTGATTGTGAACCATGCTTATTTTTGGTCGAAACATTATGAGCTAGTCACGTAACACCCATGATGCTCTTTTTGTCTGCTCATTTGGCGCTACTAATGTTATTATGTACTTTGAGAAATGAAACTAAGAAGAAGTATTTGTTCAGTCTTAAAATATAGAACCCTGTCCAAAGAGCAAGAATTTCCAAGAGCATGAAGGGTAAATGTATGTTCACACATAATGATATTCAGACCGTAATCGAAATTCTATCCGAATTTTTTTTTTGTATTGGAGAATAGAATTTCAGGCTAAATTCTGCCCATCGACCCATTTGACCCAAAATTCTGCCCCTATTTTTATTCTAGTACAAAATATAATTTCGGACTGATATCTCGGTTTGAGTTTCGTTATATGTGAACACTCCTTGAAAGTAAACGTGTTTTGTTAGGTGCTGAAATCTTACTTTTTCATTTTACAATTTAAATTTCAAGTAGTTTTTTAAGACAATGAGGAACTGTGCTAAAAATCAAAGAAAAAGATTCAGAAAAAGTTACCTTTAGCAGATACTTCTGTAAAACGTATGCAAGAAAGTGTTATTATTTATTTATTTTTAAAATAGTTTGTTCCAAGTTTGTACTAAATAGTGATAAATGCTGGTGTTTATTTTGTGATAGTATGTTCAAGGATTGAAAAATTGGTGGAAAAACTTTGGTCGCTTTTAATTGCTTTTACTTTTTATATTTTATTTGAAGCATTTTTTCTGTAAGAATTTGAGATCTGTACGGATCAAATACAAATTATTAATTGAAATCAGTCTCATTTTTCTCTTTTCCGTTAACATATTTTTTGAAAACACGACTGTATGGTTGAAAATTAGGGAAGAAATAAATCAATTGTACCAACTGATACATTGCTGGTACTTTGCGACTTCTGGTTCTTTGTCGCCAAGTAGCTCTAGTGACAGCCAACGGGTTATTTGGCGGGGGAAAGAATCCCGAAATTTCAATATCCGTAAAAAACCAAAGACAATGCCATCTAGCGTTAAACTAAGCACTTCCGGTTGACATTTTGCAGCAAACAGGCTAGATTTTATTGATCTCAGCAGTAGAACTCTGCTTAGTGGTAATTCAAGGCATGGGTGTGACTTTTATCAAAATTCCCAACATGTACAATATGTAATGTAAAATTGTGTGCACCAAAAGCAACAAATCCGATGGAAGACACACCTGAAAATAGGATGAGAAACAATTTGTTTTTCTATTTCGATCTTTGAGTGCACTTGTCATGTTTGTAGATTTGACAAGCTGGATCACAACAACTTGGTGAAATGAATGAATCTCCTTCTGCTTTCCTCCACATTGGAGACATTGTGTCTCTCTATGCAGAGGGCAATGTCAGCGGCTTTATATCGACCCTGGGGTAAGTATATTGTACTATAATTTATAAGGGGTAGAACTCTGTGTGATTTGCAAAAGTTTTACTGGATCTACAGGAAGATAAAACTGCACATTTGTGTCCCTTCCATTTTTAATTTGGTCACACCAGCTATTTCTTTATTTTTTTTGTCGGCGCATACAGTGTATTTTTTAATGTGTTGGGTCTCACTGCCATTCCGAAATCGAATGTTTATTTGGAACGTAACAAGAAACAATCTGCGTTCACTAGTTGTAGTACAGATTCATTTTATAAATGGCAAGGTGAAATTTAAAGTGAAGTTTGCACTTGACCCAGCCATAAGAAATAACAAACTTGAATGTGAAGTGGGCGTGACCAGCTGATCTTTTCTAAAATTAAAAATCAATAACGTTTTATGAGACTTTTGCAGCTACAGAAGTTTTTAAACATGTTGAATATGAGATGATAGAGCACTTTTTCTCATTACAGTTTGGTCGACGACAGATGCGTCGTTCAACCAGATGCAGGCGACCTCACCAACCCACCCAAAAAATTCAGAGGTATTCTGACTATTTTTTGTAATTTGTTATTATCTGTGGCGTTTTATGAGGAGGCCGAAATTTCTAAGATGACATAGTGGTTCTGCGGTATGTAAAATGTGGTGTATGTTTTTGCAGATTGCCTCTTCAAGATGTGTCCCATGAACAGGTACTCTGCACAGAAGCAATTTTGGAAAGCCATGAAACAAAGTGGTACCGCGAGCACAGATGCAATTCTCCTAAAAAAGTTACATGTAAGTTGAATAAATGTTGAGTTCAAAACTCTTTAAAGTGGGTTTTTCTAATTAAAGCGCGATCGGAATGCTGAGGTGGCGATGAGGACTTCGATCCACGTTTTATAACCCCACAAATAGCATTTTTAAGCCTCAGTACTAGTTTTTGATCACAAAAGTCTCTGTTTTAGACTTTCTTATCTTTGCATAGTTCACATAATATCTTCTATAGTTGGTATTTTTGCACGTACTAGTGGATTATATATGGGCATTATCAATTATATATTCTTTCATAAACTTTCTTGTGCAAACAAGGATAAAAGCCAGATATACATTAAATGCTGAAATATAACGAGGTCTGAAGCCTCAGGCAGCCCTGTATCCCTGGCCCGACTGGTTTTGCTCATGTACTATGCTTCTCTATGCTTGCAGTATCTTAGCCGTTGAACTTCCCATCCCTGCCCCCCCCCACCCACCATCAAGGCCGCAATCTAATTATAGTAAGGAAAAGGTTGAAAATGTTGGCATAAGATTATTTGCATGAAGATGAACCTTATAGACTAGTTAAAATCGGTTCTTTCACGAGCGTCGATAAACCACACATGTGACAGTGATCCTGATGAGATTATGAGTGCATGTTGTGCTTGCTGTGCAGATTAGTTTGACCTTGCACAAACATAGTAAATCCATTCAGACAGTGTAGTAGTTTATACGTGACTAAATCCGATCATTTTGACGTAATTTTTGTTGTTACGATACGTCGAAAACTAGTGCAGAAAGTTTTGTCGACGTAAAATTTGCGTACACAGAAAGTGATTGTTGCCATTGGATTTATGACTAAATCGAATTACAAGCGATCCATGGGATTGATATCAACTCATTACATAACAAGGAAAGAACCATGTATATTATGAGTTTGGACATTATGTTGAAATGTTATGTGATACAAAACATAGAGTAAAATATTTGCAGCATTACTTGTTGGGGTAAGCAGGTTGATAAGGAACGCATTTGTCCTATTGTATTACTGGTATCAAAAAGGTGAAAAGGTTAGCATTCATTAATTTAGTTACACAGATTTACATAGAAGATAACAACAAGAATGCTTACCAGCATTGTGTCACGCTTCATCTGATTGTGTGATTTAGTTTAACTGTGGTTCAGATAGGTAGATGAAGAGATAGATTAAGATATAAAAAGTTAAAGAGAGATGAAGAGTGACATGAAACGTGAGATGAAGAGGTCCAATGGAAAGTGAGATGAAGAGGTCCAATGGAAAGTGAGATAAAGGGGGTCTGAATTTGTATCAAGCCAAATCTAGTGTTATCACATTTTATTGTCGTATGTGTGTGGGGGGAGGAGGGCAAAAAGCAAAGTTACTCAGAATGACCTGAAACACATTTGGTTTTGGAATTTTTGAAATACAATGACATTTTTGATATTGGAAAAAAAATTGTAAGTGACCACAAGCAAGCATACAAACAACTGTCCAATCAACCGTACTAATGGACAGACACCTAGTGACCAGGTAAGTCGCGCCACTCTTAAGAGACGGCGCGACTGAAAGCTAAACTCTTCCTAATGGAGAGTTCTCTTTTAAAAATCCATGAATTTGGTTTTTTTGCATGTAATCGCTGTTATGAATGCAGCGGAGTTAACGCAGGCTTTTGATTAAAGTAAACGCATTTGATATACCAGGATGTATTGCTAAAACTAGGATTGCGGAAAACCTCGGAACCCACCAAAAGAAAGAAAAGTCATGTTTTTTGTATTAAATCATTGAAAGACTCTAAGGCGAGTTTATGATGGCTCGAAGCCAGCGTAGTTGTATCATTGCAATGTCTAAAGTGCCATTACAATAATATAGGGGGTTGTTTATACACAATGCTGACAACTTTACGTTGCAGAGGTATTAAAACGGCGGATGATGGCAGGTGTGTTACCATGAGCTTCTTCTAGTCTTGTAAGCCTTTGATTCTAAATCGACGTCAAACAAACAAGCTTTGTTGGTGGAAATAAGCAAATTTGAATTATGCTTTCTATGCCAGAAGAGAAAAGAACAAACCCAAAGATGTAACCTTGTTGAATTGAAGCAATACACAGGCGCAGATCCAGGATTTCGATAAGGGGGTCCCCAACCCGTCAGGTCCGAAAAGCAAAGCAGAAGCCTGTCAGTGGAGCAGGGCAGTTGTGGCTGGGTCCGGGGCTGGCTTTGGGCCCTGGAAACTTCGCGCTTTTTAGTACATTCTCCAGTATAGTGTATTTGTACTTCATGGGTCTGGGATATGGTTATTATACAAGTTTACATTATTTGTTCTGTCCTTATTGCATTGAATTGGGGTGGGGGGGGATGCCGTGCCCCTCTAATCCTCCACGTGAAACAGGCATCAATGGTTCTGGGAGCCCAACGGAAATTTGATTTTACCATCCAAGTCGTACAAGAGATCGACGTTACAGTAATATCACCCTCTGGCGAAGGACCACCTCTAATCGCAGTCATTTTAGTGCTAGTTCCAGGATTTTTTAAGTTTGTGTTAATTTTCATTCGGTAAAATAATAACTGTAGACTAAGCAATAACAATCGACTGAAGTTCATTTTCATTTCTAGGTACAGTATTTTTGATCGTATTTATTTGGCATGAAATTTAATTGGGAATTTTGGTAAATTCAGACTTTTGAGTCTATTCAAGGAATCCAAGAAGATTAAGTCTATTGTAACCTTTTTAGCAGCGTCAGAAACTTCACAGTTTTCTTGACTCAAATATTAATTCTTGTGAAAACTCTTTTTTCGGGGGGGGGTGCACACACATCCAGATAGACGTCCATTTCATTTCATTTGTCCAACCTACCATTTTAAGTCTTTTCATATTTAGATGTAGCATTTAACACGTTAAAAGAACTTGGGCTATGTTTTAAGACAGTTGCGCACGACTTTGAAAGAACCCGCCAGGTTCCTGGCTATCTGCTTTTCAGGCAGGCCCAGTAACCTTTTCGGCCACCAAGATAATCTAGTAAATTTTCAGAAGTACCAAACATGTCGTGTCAAGCTGAGCATTTGTCAGAGCAGCAAAGGCAATATCAGAAGAAATCGTCAATAAATCTTTCAGATACCACTAAAAACAAATACAATTAATTGTAAGGAGTAAAAGGCCTTGACAACCAAAATATGCAACAAGCTGAAATCGTTGTCTCCGTTCGGACAGCCTCAGTGACAACTTGCTCTTGCAACTTTTTGAATAAACATAACTATGACGTTAAGGGACAAACCACCCTTGTTATCATTGCATGACTTAGATGTGCTATGCAGGGTTGAATTTGTTTTTATTTGGTCTCCAAAAGTGATAACCAACAACTTACAACCACTCGAGGTTTTTTTTTAATTTAAAAATGCAAAACAGTACACAAGAATAAAATGAAGTTGAGACAGTACACATTAATGTATTTTTAATATTGATATCTATCTCATTGGATATGTATAGCCCACTCAGGTTTATCCAGATTTGTTGAAATTTCAATTTGATTTGGGGGAGGGGGGACGGGTGGGTGGGTTCCCCATCTTTCCCCACTACTTCGTGTCAGATTTGGACCTGGCCCTGTTTAATTCCAGAAGTCGTTTACAGTGTTCAAAACATGAAAAAAAAAAACTTTCATAAAGGAGTGGTAGTTTCAACATCTTACAGTTTATCCTGTGTGATAAGAGTTTATTGTTGCAACGTGAGTGAAAAATTAGTTTTCCACTCAGGAGAAAAATAAACATTGTAAAAACTCACAGGTTGAAACTCTCTACCCAGTGCAAGAAGGATTCTGTTCAGCATCTTTCAACTTTTAACCGGATTTTATTATTTCTATGGCGCAACCGTTCTCGTTAGCAGTGAGCTGCTGATAGTATTTGGCAGGATGAGTACACTAATTTATTTGTCCAAGAAATTGGTTGGCCACTTGATCAGTTAATTATATATCGAGACCTTCAGTGGCTTTGTTGACAACAAACGCATTCAAAATGTGGATTTGTTACGTTTTTTTTTTTTTTTGTCGTTTAAGAAAGATGATGAGTTTTACCTCTTTCAGACCAAAGAATTGTCGGGAGGTGACTTTATTAAATTATCTTTGAATGAAATTGAATGGTCGTGAAGTAAAGAAGACCCCGGTGTAAGTTCTAGTTCTGACATGTTCACCGTGAGCTACACAGATACACCTGATCAATTGATCATTGAGCCGTCTTTTCTGACCTCTTACACTTTCCACCTTGGGCCTTGATAACTTTTGCTATATGGAAGGAGGAAAGGGTATAATAGACGATAAATGATACACACTACTCTTCTTGAGGCTCTTGAGATGTAATGTGTGTAACTGCGAAACAGGACTAGAAATTCTGGAGGTAACGCATCCCCTTTATGAACATAAAATATGTAGCTTTGAGACACAGATTTAGAGTCTCGGGCACCTTCCTCCTCTACTACCAGATAGCTAAGTGTGTATTGTATGTAATGGAGAGGAGTGAAGCATGCATGTGTGGTTAGGCTGAAGGGCAGAAAGTGACAGTAGCTGTAGGGCAGCAGCTATGCCTGCACTATTTTCATTCCTTTATTAAATTTTTTCTTTTATACTTTTTGACAAACTCAAAATTCTAACTGATTATTTTCATGTGAAAGTTGTTATCTGTAGTTGAATTTCTGTTTATGTAAGTTAAAGTTAAGTTATAGCATGTTAAAGTTTCCATTGAAATAACATGGGAAAATCAGAGGTGCTGCAGGGCAAAATAGCCAAGTTACAGCAGCTTTTTGGCCAAAATTGGCTTCACTCCAGTACAGCTGGCTCACCATCTAGTTAGGAGGAAGGTGCCCGAGACTCTAAATCTGTGCTTTGAGATGATACAAAAACAAAACCGGTTGGGATATAACATCTTACAATGGCATATCTAGAGTTCAGTGTTTGAAGGGCAATCTTCAAAGCTACCTACAGCAGATCACTTCTCGGTTCTTTTTGAATGGTTTTGTACGTTTGTGGGTGAATGTGAGGTCAGTCAGAGTGTTACCGTGTGTGGGCTTAATTCAGCAGAGTTACACAGTGTTTTATCTAGAAAGTAGCAAAATGTAAGGTAAATTTAGCGCCTAATCGAAAAAAACAGCAAAAAAAGTTACCTTGAGTCAGATTAGATCCAGGGACGCTGGATTTTTGTCTGTTGCTCTCCTTACTGCACTAACTTGGCATGTGTGTGTTAAGGCATCTTTTACTTGACTTTTGTTGGTGCACTAATTGACTATTGGACTATTTTCTACACAATCATCTTAAAATTCTCAAGACTTACAAGGAGTGTCTAGGTAGGACAGCTTCAGACTGAAACTCCAGAGGTCTCCAGATCTAATCCAACAGGGGGGAACTTTTTTGTCGAAATTCTGTGCCATCCCCTAGGTAAACCAACTTTGTGTCATCAAGGGAAACTCTATTGTTATTTTCCATCGGTAATGATAAGGATACAAGGGAAGGTTTATTGAACAAGGGAAAAAACACATACGTTCCTAATGCATATTAAATCCAAGAAGCATTAGTAATACACCTAAATTCATTATTGCAACTGCACGGTATATTCATTAACACTCGTATAGTAGCCAGTAATGAGTGACTTCTGCCAGCGGGTAAATGATTTTTCTAAAGTATATTCCCCCAAATTGGCAAGCAGAATTTTTTCAGAAAACTTCTGAAAAGTAGGAAAAATCAAATTAGGTTTTTTAAAATATCTCTACTTTACCATGCTGCGTTAGCCTACTGTAATCTTTAAATATCTAATAATTATTGTTGTATTAGATTATTAAAATAAGAAATCCGGGTGTGTGAAATTCTATCTGTTCAGGTTAATTTTACACTCTTGCCTGGATTAGCGAGTGCCATCGAAATGTCAGTGAATACTGCGCAATACATTCAGATATTCCTTGAGACGTACACTGGTTGTCCACAGTGATCTTTGTTGGACATTTCTGTTCCTTTTGAGTATTTTCTTTACGGGTCATCTTCAGTTTTAGTCGCTCCTGCTCTAGCAGAGCGACTTATCTTCTCAGTATGGTGTCTGTTTGCTTGCTTGCTTGCTTGGTTGTAGACAGAACTTAATTTCAAATATTGTCACTAGATGGCTCTCCATCTTAATGACACCACAAGTGCTAAATAACACCACAGATATTTGAATGCTGAAAACAAGCAGATTAAAAAGTATTTGGAATAATCATGGATGATTGTTCTTAAGAAGAAGCAGATCACTGAAAGCTAAAAACAAATCTGAGTATCAACCTAATATTTGGTATTACTATAACTTAGTGCAGGTTCGACACAATGCTGGTAGGCATTCTTGTTAAATTTTCCTGGCATTTACCTTGTACTCGAGTGCAATACATAAGGACTACTCAGAGGTAGTTCAGCTGTAATTTCCCATATCACTTTAATGCAAGAGAGCAAGAGCGCTCTTCGTATTAGTTGAGAAATCTGGATTGTGTTTTCGCGACGTTTTACTATTTTTGTGTTACTCATACACATACCCATTAGCCCCATAAATATTCGTGATCTAGTTTTCTTGGTAAAAAAAAAACAACCTCACCGAAAGATCAGATCTGTCCCATAAAAAACTGTCATGACAGCTACACTTCAGGTAACTGTTAATTACTTATTACAAAACATAAACAAGTGGGAAACTTGCAGGAAAATGCTACATGTATATCCTGCGCGGAATTATAGCTTTTACAGAAATGATACTTTGTGGTGTTTTCTGGGTGAATTCTAGATGATCTTGCCCATTGAAATTGAACTTTAGCTATTTCAACGCACTTATTCTCTTTTACCGGTATGGAATGTTTATTTTGATGCATCCAAAAGCTGCGTTTCAAACTTTTGAGATGTCGCAAAACAGATGTTAATTACGTAAAAGGCTTTCATCTCACACTGCAAAAACGTTTTTTGCCTATAGAGAGAATATAGGGCCACTATGGCGGAGTAATTACGTAATCCCCCCATTCAGGGGATTACGTAATTACTCCTCCATA
>JBCAUG010733409.1:0-11857 GCA_038406175.1 Haplosyllis leylae | reverse complement strand
AACAAACTCCCGAGTAAATTCAGTGTCTGACCAAGTCCTGATGTAAAAGAATTAGGAGCAAGTGAAAGAAGAAACTGGCAGCCAACATATGTTTTTCGGCATGTCCTGGGTGTCCAATAAACAAATAACTTCATAAACAAGAGAACCTCCCATAAACATTACTGGGAATACCGACCACGACCCCTGTTCCTATTCCTTCTGTCTGTGTTGGTCAAGGCAGGATAGGGAGAGGTCTTCCCTAACCTGCGTCAGCTTTCCTGGAGAGCCATTTTCCATCTGAACCTTCCTGCCGCAAGGAGTGGGACTCCTTTCTGCCTGTGCCAGTATATCACGGGATAGGGACTCTCCATGAAGAGATAAACATGACTGAAAACATCACTTTTACTCAGTAGCAAGTCATTTCAGATGTGGCAGAGAAAAGATCTGTCCTTTGAAATCACCTGTTTGTTTCTTCTGGGGGGGGGGGGACCTCATTTGAACCTGATCCTTAACATCAGGAGTTGGGGGGGGGGGGCTCTTTTCTGCCTGTCCAAGTGCATCACAGGATGGTGACCCCCCTCCGTGAACAGGCTGAAGACATTACCTTCTCTCCTAGTACGTACTTGGTCAGTAATAAATTGGTGACATAGACTCTATATTTGTGGAATAATAAGAAGTTTCTCTTTCATGGCCCTTTTTCGCGCGACTCTCAATCCAGAAGCCAGCGTCCCCGTCTGTTCAGGAGGTATATATATAAACTGTGAGCAGAACTAACGTCTTCACTCCACTGACTCCAGTGCTCCAGTAGAAACTCAGGTGAGTAGCATCAATTTTATATTTGGGGTTTTGTTTTGGTATTTTTAGTTCTGCATTAGTAGTGTTCAGTTCCAAATTCAGAGATGGAGACAGTCAGATATATATTTTTAAAAATTTTTTGTTTTCAGCTCCTTTTTAATCACAGGAATCTCAGAATGAAGGTTTTTATCCTCCTCTGTTTGGTCGCCATTGCTATTGCTGGTGACAAAGGTCATCATGGCAACAGACACGATGGTTATGTAAGTGGTAACAATTTTGAATGTAGACAAGAAAATAGGAGACTCTAATGTTTGACTTTTTGTACATAACTTATGTGATATAAAATTTCGAATTTTAGTTTCCCAAAGAAAAGCAATTTTCAAAGATTCATAATCCAGCTGTACAAAACAGCTGTGCTAACCAGAAGCACCTACAGGGATGTCCTTTTAATACTGTGTGACATTAACCTGTGACCTTGACACATATATATATGTCCGATCAAATCATCGCTCAAAAATTTAAAAAAGTAAAGATTGAAAAACTAAAATTGCAACTTGATAAACAATATATTCAATGCCCATTTTGACCTCTATGTGAATACTTTTAGGGTGACAAACATCATGGAAGTCATCATGGAGGTCATCATGGGGGGCCATCATAGGGGTCACCATGGTGGATACAACTACCATCATGCCGAAAATAGGTAAATGTGTTTTTCTTTCTTGAAACTAGTAAATTTTAGTTCATGAAAAATGCGGGATGATAAGTAATTAAATGCTCTAAATAGACAAGAAAAATTATGTGAGATATGAGCGCACATCGCTGCCCTCTGACTTTTACCAGTATTCCACAAATGCACTTGTAAGGAGGGTATTTTAATACACTATAAGCTGTTTAAAATTAAAATATTTATTCAACTTAATAATTGGTTTTTAGACAACGTGAAGCCCATGTGAACCAGTACAACGCCAGGCGCCAACAAGCTGTTAACGCCGCCGCTGAGTATTATGGTGCTGGTACCGGTACTGCAGCTTACTACGGTGTCCCAGGTATGATCTACAGTTCTTAAAATATTGAAGTATTGAACTCTCAGACTCAAGTCAATGGACACTCAGACGACCCAAAACATAATATTTCAGCAGTTAACTTGATCAATCAAGGGCAGAGGTCAGTTTTCACTAATACTTGTACTGTGTTATTTCCATTACCAGGAACTGGAGTACACCATGGACACGGACATGGGCACGGGGTTGGTCATGGTCATGGACACAGTTTCGGATTTGGTAACCATGGAGATGGACATGGTCTGGGACATGGACATGGATTTGGACATGGTAGCCATGGTTTTGGACATAGTCATGGCAGCCATGGTCACAGACACAGTCACGGACATGGTCATAGATATTAAATATTAGCCTTGGTAAGAAATAAACCACGATTACACACTGTGTCCCAACTGTAAAACTCATGAATTTTTTGGAGAATATTTCAACAGTGGTATTGTTCATCTCCATTGGAGCCTATTGCGTAGGTTATTGACCAGATTATATTGTGATCGTTTCTTTGGGGGCAAAGTAAGAGAGTTCTATAGGTTAAAAGAAAACAACTGTGTGTTGCTGAACCAGAAAACATCTTGAGAAGTCATTGTGATTCTCTTTCAGGGATGGTAATGTTTCGAAGAAAAATGGACCAATGTCTGCATTATTTCCTGATATTACTTCACAACATATGATGTGCATTGAAGTGTACACACTAGATTATTATGTCTCCTTGAAATAAAACTATTTTCTCATAAATTGTGTTTCTCCCTTATCACTTTGATCGGCATTGAAAGTTATGTGGCAGCGAATTAGATTTGGTTTGGTCCTTCAAAAGTTATGGTTACTTGATAATACATGAAACTCACTTGGTTCAAATTGTGGAAAATGTTAAGTTAAGTAAGTCTGTTTCTGGTATCATGCACTTGTTCAAAATTTTTTTATACTATTGGGTACAAGCAATTTTCCAAATAACACGGGTAAAATCCAAACGGAAGGAATGACTTGTCTCAGCAGAAAAAGTAAAAATTGAGTACTTTTTCAAGAAAATATTAAATTCCTATGTCTATGTTTCTGTGTATAATGACACAGTCAACAATTCTGAAGGAAATTTAGTTTGTAAATTCCCAGTGTTTTAGAAATATAGTGAAATAAATAAAATATCTCATGACCTTAAGTTGCAATTTTACAGTTTTGTTACTATATTTTCCAAATAACAAACTCCACAAGTAAAATATCTTTCAGAATTGTTAATTGTGTAATTATCCATTGAATCATACATTATTTTTCATACATTATTTTATCACTCAGTATTTTCTGGATAAGTACTCAATTTTGACATTTTCTGCCGAGACATAAGTCATTCATTCCGTTTGGATATAATCCATGAATAGGAGGCATACCACGAGCACGCGCCTATCCAGGGCGGAGGCCGGGGCCATAGCAGGGCTTCAGTTCTTCGTGACCTGGTCCTTCCGGACCTGATACCTACCTCCTAGAGGAAGCCCTATCTCACGAAAAGGTAAGGGTAAGGATCCAGACATTGGGGGTCTAGTCCTTCTTAATCTCATCATTTCTTGTGGGGCTATCACATGATGTCTTGGGCGGGGGATCTTGTCCCATTGCATCATGGAATAGTAGAATGTAGAATGACGGACATGAGCGGTAAGAACATGGAATACCTGCAGCAACAACAACTCTAATTTCCTGGCATAGCATAAATCCTAATTGTTTGTTGATTGTTTCTTTGAAATAAAAACTTGAATATTTTGGCATACATTTCCATTTTCTTCTTTTTATTTTGATTTGATGCGGCATCAGAAAAAGAGGTAGATCTCACAAGCTACAATTTTTGAGACAGGTTGAATCAGAATGACACACCAAGTTTCAACTTTACAAACCACAAAGTGCCCGACAAAACTTGATGCCTTCATGACAAAGTCGTAGGATATAACTAGAATTATATATTCATGCTATTTCAACTGTAATATCATTCGAGTTTTCTCTAAATTGGACAAAGTTGGCAACGTTGTCAACATGGGCTCTTGCAGGGAAGAGCACAATAAATTTAGCAACAAATTTGGATAGAACCCAGGACCTCTTGATTACAATCCTAACACCTTCCTGTCTGATATTTGGTTGTCAGTCTTAATCTTTAAGGCTTTTACAAAGCAATGCTCTAAATTCTAGAAATGTGAAATGTAAGGAGGTACATGAAACAATGTTCACTTTAGAAATCTACTATTCAACACATGTCTGCTCAGCACATCCACCGAGGGATTAGTGTAATCTGGTCAACAGTTTGATCCCCTGGATCGAGATCTGAGATCGTGGTCCCTGGTCATGATATCTTGTACACGTGCCTCAGGAAGAGGACCGTGTGCGGATTCCTCCAAGCTTCAAAGTGATCAAAGTCAGTGTTTAAGATGATTGTTTATGACCATTCCAGATCACTTAAATTAAAAACTGTAGACACTAGCAAAACACATCAAAACACACATTTTACCAAACAAATTCTCTCAAAATCCAATGAAGCAACATTTTGGTTACATTTCTTCGATTTCATCACTTCTGGCAAACTTTACACATTGCCCAGCTAAAACACTGGTGTTTTCCCCACGGGAAATTATATTGAATTCAGGGAATGAATTAGGCATGAATTAGGGTCAAATTTAATATCTTCTCTGTTACCTGTGTCTTACCGGACAATTGTAGCATCTCTGTTTCTTATACAAGGGTAGTGAGTTCAAATATATCAATCATTTTAATTTCTCAAAAGGTGGTCTTCCTGGATTCGCTGAAACATTTAGGGAAAACTCAACTAGCGATTTTAGACTGTAGTAGTATTCTTCTTTGAACTTCATAATGAAAAATAAAATCCTATTTCGGAAATTTTACTTCATGTGCTTATCTTTGTTTGGGAACCTAATCAAAAGTATACCTCATTTAGTATGATTTGTCTTCTGAAGGTAAATGTTTTTCGGTAATTAGTGTGACATTGATGACAGTGATTACTACGATAATTAAATAAAAACATTTTAGGTAATGAAAATCTAACCTTAAGTGTGCATGCTGAACGTTTAAATGGTAATTAGCCTTAAGGATACTAGTGGGTTGTGGAATTTCTATTGTTCACGTGATTAAAGACTATTGCTGGATACAGGCGTGTTTATGCTTTGTCCCCTTGGAAATTTAATGGTACGCTTTCACTGCTGTTATTTACATCAAATCACCCTAAATCGGAGACTACAGACTTTAGCACGGCTGTACACCAGGAAATATAATGTGCATGTAACCTACTACATTTGTGACTTTTTCTGTGACCTTAATAATCCTTTCATAGATGTTAGTTCGACCTGTGGGATTGCGAGCCAGAGGATTCAACAAACAATATCCTTTCTTTAATAATAGTTTCTTGGTCTATTGAGATTTCACATTTACACTAATGTGGGTTATTTATTGAGTTTGTTAATGTTGATCTGCTCATATATTAAACAATTTTCATAACTTGATACATCAATGCACGTCCCAGTAACATACTACAAACCTCACTTTTACCAAATATGACAAAAGCATATCCATCCTGAGTGTATTCCACTTATGTGAACATCGTAATTTGTCGGTCAGGACAATGGCACATAAAACTACTGCGATGCTGATATTTAAGAAAGCACTGTTCTACACAATGCGGTTTCCTCCATGTAAGTATCTCTGTGAATTCTCCCTCAAGGTAATGATTCCTGGGCCACTGGAAGGTTCGATAATTTCACTTGAAAAATTACTATTTTGATTTTGAGTTTAAGAATTCTGTTCGCAGTCAGGCACTTTGAAAGTTCTATTTTTTGCTAGATTACTCAAATTTTACTACACATAAATTGTTTCCCTGTTGCAAAAGTTTAACTTTCTGCATCACCGTGTACAGAGTTAATGATAGGTCCAAAATGTGGCTGGAGCTAATGGACCTTCTTGTCAGTCTGTGGTTATTGGATAAGGAGCATTAAATGTGTGCCGTGGTAATGCTGTGGACAAAAAAAGAATAATTACACAAACCAGTGACTGGTTATGGATCTGACTGCTGTTATTTCTTTTCAAAATATAAAGAAGCTATCATGCAATGATTCAACAAATACTCTTGTGTGGCCTTATTTTGACCAAACAATGTCCGTTTTGAAGCGATCGCTTTCACTCACCAGGGTCTTTTATCAAAGGTATATAAACTGTGGACAGAGCTAGCGTCTTCACTCCACTGACTCCAGGGATACAGTACAATCTCAAGTGAGTAGCCTCATCTTCTTATTTTTGTTTTGAGTTTTGGGATCAATTTCACAAAGTCATCAAGAATAGATGCACATGGAAACAATAATGAATGAACATTTGCAATGAAATTCATTAATAAAAAATAACTAGCAAAAGATGAAATCCACGCTGATGTAAAAATTCTTTTGGAATGGAACAATCTTAGATGGTTCGTATGATGCGCTGCATTACCCTTTTCAGGTTAGTTTTCGTCCACACACACACACGCGCCTCTCACAATGAAGGTGTTAATCCTGCTTTGCTTGGTCGCCATGGCTCTCGCTGACGGCTACGGAAATCATGTGAGTATTTTTGTAGTCAGGCCTGTGTTTGTTTCCAGAAATATTTCCATTTTGTAGCACGGCTCATACGACAGGCAATGATCGTTGCAAAAATTACCTGTTAACTTTGTTTTGTACAGTTGAATAGAAAAATATTTGGAAACAAATACAGTGAAAACTCGAAACTGTATCAAGTAGAGATATATGTTATTTGTACATGACCTTAGTCTTTAACCTTCACCCTCACAGTGGTAAAGATGAATTACTAGTTCAAGAGCCTGATAGACAAAGACAATATGAAAGATAGAATGTTTTAACAAATGTTCCTGAAAATAATTAAATTTATATGCAGCAAAGAACGATTTGTTTCATGACTTGCTTACTTCAGGGCCACCATGGAGGACATCATGGAGGTCATCATGGGGGTCATCATGGAGGTCACCATGGAGGCCACCATGGTGGATACAACTACCATCATGCTGAAAACAGGTAACTGGTTTCTAAAAAGGGGAAGCTTGATTAAGATAAGGGAACTGAAAAGGAAGGACGGTTTGGGGTGTCAGCCTAAATATATTTGTCTCTATTGACACCTCTATTCTGGATGATACTGTCTTTGAGTTTCAAGACCAGTGTATTTCTTGATTATATTTGTGGTGTTGTCCTTTTTCAGTTGTTAGCTGTTATTTCTTACATTTGAGTAAAAGAGTATCTTTCTAACCCTTAAATACAAAGCGGAAAGGAAAAGGAAACAAGCAAAGTTTAAAACTCGAAACTGCATTTATTCTCTACCATTTCCCTTTTCAAAGTTTTAGATTAATCAGATGTCTGCTAAAACCACGATTCAACATTGTGAAACCAAATAATTAGGAGATTTCGTTTGAATTAAGAGGCGGAAATCATGTGCACACAGACCAATTGAATCTATTGTTTCACACTTTTGCAGATTTAGTGAATAGGGTTTGTAGCACATTAGATCACTCATTGGTTTAGGCGTAATTCCCAATTTTCCCCTGTTACCATAGCCGAGAACCTTCGATTACAATGCCAAAAAGTTGAAATTGTTCTTTGTATCTAATAAAAAAGTTGAAATTGTTCTTTGTATCTAATAATTGTGTCCATTATGTTCAAGACAACGTGAGGCACACGTGAACAACTACAACGCCAGGCGCCAACAAGCTGTTAACGCTGTCGCTGAGTATTACGGTGCCGGTACTGGTACTGCTGCTTATTATGGCGTCCCAGGTACAATCTCAAGTACTAATGTAAAAGATGTGATTTGAACTTACCACTGATGTATGTTCACAGTTCTCGGTTCCGAAAAAATCTGAGTCTAATAGTGTAGATCTATCTAGAGATGTATTTTGATTCGTTTGGACCAGTCAGGCGGGCATTGATTTTCGAATACACAGACTTGTAATGTGTATTGCATATTTTGTAAATTTTTTCATTTAAATTATGCATAATACCAGCCACGACCGATCCACTATGTTGGGGTTGACGTTACTCCAACAGCCAATCAGAACAGACAGACACATAAACACACATACATCTGAATCTTATACTTTTATAACCCACCACTCATTTGGGAGAATGTGGTCACAATTTGACAAACTAAAAATTTTGGGCATGACACGCGGACAAAACAAAGACAGATTCTTGAACTTGTGATAGATTCTCTGCATACAGAAAGATTACATTTGCATTGCCAGGAACAGGAGTACACCACGGATTTGCACACGGACATGGACACGGACATGGTTTTGGACATGGACACGGTTTTGGACATGGTGGCCATGGTTTCGGACATGGACACGGGTTTGGACACGGTGGTCATGGCCACGGACACAGTCACGGACATGGTCACGGATATTAATTAGATATGTTAGTTCAGGTAAGAAATTGAATAATGTACGAGCCTCTGACAGGAGAACTACATACTATTCAACCCCTTTTTCAAATTCTCACTTTATAGTCAAGCACATCACACATTTTAAAGGTGAACCAACATTCTGTTGAGCAAATACATAAAGTTGCCATACAACTTTGAATGATTGAAGAGGACCTTGAGTAGACCAGTTGTTGCTCTATTGGTTTCAAAATTATTATTGAACAGGAAATGATAACTCTCTTGTTACTCTTTGCCAAAATTAGTAACTGTACTTCACAAAATATAATATTTATTTTTAATAATATAACTTTACAGGTTTCTGTGGTCTCCAGGAAATTTGAAATTGTTGTGTGCATTCTTCCTTTTGTGAACTGTCCAGATCTACAAGACAACAAAATCAATTCTCACCTTACACAAATGCTATGACGTCAGTAGGGGGAAAGCTGCGGCAACAACTACAGTTTCATGGGTTATCATGATTTCTGATTTTTTGTTATATGTCTCTTTGAATAAAAACTTGACTATTTTCGCATAAATTTCCATTCTCTTATTTTATTTTGGTCTGAGCTTCTGAAAAGAAATCATCGATGTCGCTGGCTTTCAAATACAAGCAATCAATACTTTGAGAATCATTTTGAAAATTGGTAAAAGTAAAAGCACGGTCAAAATCCGACCAAAGGACAAATTGGATTCATTGTTTCACATTTTGAGCGGTTTCACTTTTGCTGAACAGGGTTGTAACTCTTCACATTATGATTGGATTCTGTATCTTTTTCTTTTTAATACTGTATCTCCTCAACCACAAAGCGGTTATTTAGTATCTGGTTAGCTGATAGAAAGAAACTTTAAATGTTAAAGAAAGATGGGGAGTCAACAAAATCAGGCGTGCCATCTGCAGGACGTTTAGTCAATTCTGAAATTAGATTAGTGTAGAATGATTTGAATGCACAGAACGAACTGCACACACCTTACAGGAAAATCAGTCTATCTTGAATGCACACTAGTATAGAATGAACTGTGCACACCCTACAGGAAAATCAGTCTATCGTGACTGTAGATCAGTGTAGAATAACCTGTGCACACCCACAGGTGTTTTCATTAAATCAAAGAAAGTTAACAGTCATTTGTCATTTACCCAGATACCAAAAGAAAACAATTATTTCTTTTTGAGAATAATCCAAATCCCGTGATTCAAAGTGTCAATTTGAAAATATATCTTAACTGCCTTAAGAAGAAAGAAAAAGAAATACGTTAGGTTTTGAAAATTGCAGGATCCATTTCCTTATATCTGATCCCATCTGTAAAAAAAGCAACATGGACAGTTTTTGGTTGTAAAACTTTAGTACACACATCAACATCAAAACTTCTGATGCACCATTTACAATGGTGGCCTATGTTTTACTCAAATTCTATATTTCTTACTGGCCACCATTGTAAAGACAGAATTCACTGAAGCTTCTTCCGGATGTTGCCACTGATTTGGCAGATATGTCCTTGACCAATGATTGCGACACCCCATAGATACAATACACTGCAATATTATTCAAGTTCAAACAGTAGTGTTTCAGACAAAAATCTGATTTTATAATTGCAATGACAAATCATCAATACGAAACTAACGGGAATAAAGAAAATTCCCAGTGAATGATAAGCCCCCAGTAGAATGCATTTAAATAAAATTTATAATTTTATTCACATTCATACATCTTTCTCTTTGCCTTTATATTGATACGAGTCAGGATGGACAGAAAATGAGCTTCCTCTTTCACATTTCAACAGAGAATATGGGAATTTTCCATCTCCCTGTTTGAGAAGATGTAGTTACACAAGAAAGTCCTCTTGCGTGGTTGCAAGAGGCTGACTGTCCACGGCGTAGTCTGTCCTCCTATTTCCCGGGGGAGTGGGGTACCCTAGGTCCTGTCCAGGGGTACGTCCCCTCTTCTCTCCCCCTACCTGTCTGCAGGTCTGACTGGGGTACCCTTCCTCCACCAACCCTTCCCTCCCCTGGTGAACAAACTGAAAACATTACCTCCCCTAGTACTTCGTACGCGGGCCGTAAATAAACGTCTGAACACTGTGCTTATGAGGAACAGACGTAAGATCCAGTCGAGAGATCATCGGTAACAAAGGTGTAGAGTTGCCCATAGGAACTCACTGTCTCATCCGTACCTCAGACTTACCGCCGCTCCACAACGGACCAAATAGACCTCGCAAGAGATGACGCAGTTCTGGATTTCAGCCGGAGAAATTGGAATAAAAACCGGCTTTTATACCAGAATATACTGCTCTTCAGGTGGTTCTGACACGTCTTACTTCCCAACTATTTTACGTTTCATAGCTATCTGAGATGCAAGTCAACGACTTTTGACGAAATGGTACTCTTTTCAAACGCGCACAGTTTCTTTGAATTCTGGAAGATCTGGTACTGTGTGTGTACGCCCATGCGTTGCCCTATGTCGAGGAATTACCCCCCAATCCAGGTCCGGGTTTGGGGGTATCCCCAGTACAGGTCTTGGTTGGTGGAGGGGTATCCCCTAGTACAAGTCTGGTGGGGGGGGGGGGGTACACTCAGTCCAAATCCAGGCTTGGGGTACCCCTGGGCTTAGCGTACCCCTTAAGGGTACTCCATAGTTAATGTCCAGACTAGGAGGTACCCCTTGGAGATACCTTTCCCAAACCTGGACGAGGGGGTACCCCCTGCCAAATGGCATTGTGGATAATGCTGCAATGCATTATGAAAAGGACACCCCCTTGATAACAGCAGAAGGGTTCTTTTATTCCCTTTCGGGCGGATGATTGGTGTTTATTCATTTCACAGTGTGATTAGCAAGAGTGCAGGGAATGATAAATTGGAATCAATGTGTTGCGGTTCCACCCTGTGCAATCCGATGGGAAATCATGTCAATGTATTACCCATATCTGTGCATATTTGACACAGAAATACAGTGGCCCTGTTTCTCTGGTGGTTGTTAAGCAGCGAGTTTGGCAGCAGTGTATGGGTATGCTTCATGCGTTCTGGACCTTGGAATCGCATGCTCAGCCGTCTTTAAACAAACCAAGGTCAGGATACCAAAGTCATAAATAACTTTAATCAGTTTATACAAATAGTAAAATTGTATTTTCCCAATCTACGAAACCAACAAAGAGGCTTCATTGTGACTCACAGCTTGTGACCTTATTTACGAAACTAATTTACCACAAACACTTAAATCTCGTTGAATAAATGTGTTTTGCAATAAAACTTTTTACAACAAATTTTCTACTACTTTTTTACTCATTAATCGCCAATTTTTTTCAAAAAATTCAAAATTATCGCTTGCAAAATTCCACACTAACTAATCGCACTCTATCTGAGCAAATATTAGATTCTATGAGTTTACATATTGGCATAATACAAGGTAATAAAGAACCGAGTACTGACAGTTTCTGCTCCTGGTTCTTTTATGTCAGGAATTGGTCAGACACTGGATTTACTCAGGAGTTCATTACTGGGATGGTGACAAGTTACTTAATTGACTAATTTACTTATAATGATATTCTGCAAATGGGCTTCTCGTTGTGTTTTGATAAGTTCCAGGCTC
>JBCAUG010733398.1:0-11857 GCA_038406175.1 Haplosyllis leylae | reverse complement strand
GGCTGGACTGAGTACCCCCCCCTGTTAACAGACACCTGTGAAAACATAACCCCCCTCCGTACTACGTACGCGGTCGGTAATAAATGAGCTCGGAAAGACAGTACTTGGACATTTTATGAATTAACTCTTCTAACACATCCTACTGCTATTTATTATCTTCAATTTCTAATACCTATAACCAAGCAACAACTTTTTATGAAGGCTGGTAACAAGGATTTCCAACTTACCTCAGATATCTTGGCTGCCATCGTAGTTGTAAGATACTGATTGAATATGTGACACGCTGCAGCAAGGATGAAGTCTCGGAAAAATTCCTGGCAACCGGGAAACGCCGGTGGTGGGCACGGACTTCCTGCACTCGACGGAGTAATGAACCGTTCTTGTAACCTATAAAAGTTATAATAATTTTTACCTGCCACTTGCGTTGTACGAGGGGAGGTAAAGTTTTCACAGGTGTTTGTCTTTCCGCCTCCAGGATCAGCAACCATTGAAACCCCCCCCCTCTCCCAGCAACTGTTGACCTGCACCCCTCTCACCCTGGCTAGGCCTAGTATAGAATGGTCACATAGACGAGGCACCGTGGTCGGTATACGTTGTAATACTAATGCGAGGTCTTTCTTGTTCAATGACGTTCCACACATTAAGCCAATATTTATCATCATACTTACATGGGTATTCACAGTGTAAAGTTATATGTTCCAAGATATTTTTACCATATACTTGCATTTTAAATTTCTGAGGGTTAGACTGTTTCAGCTGACTTAGTAAGGAGATACTGTCATCGTCGCCATCCTGCTTAAAACTGTTGTCCCCTTTACACATCTGCATTGAAACACAGAAACAAGAAATATTATACAACACGCAGAGGTTATGTAATGTAATGTTTTCCAGATAAATAAAATATAACATTTTTAAAATACGAACAAATTGCTCTGTTACAGACCTGTATCAGCTGCGACTGAAAAAGCCTCGTGAAGTGAATATGATTTGCCATGTCGATTTTTGAGCTGACAAGATTTCTTATCCTGTCTCCAAGTGCTTCATTCAGGGACCAGCCCGATGTGAGGTGGTTCTCCTCCCAATCACGTAGCAACTCGTAAAATTGATCTCTATAAAATGCAAGACTCGTTTTAGCACATACCACAAATGTTGTGGAGAAAAGAAATCCGCTGATCAACCAGCTGGACATACATTTCCGGAAGTTCTGACAATTCATTTGTTTAAATTGAAACAAAAATTCATGTACCTCTGTTTTTTGAACAGTTGGAATGATCTATCATTGGGGAAATTTTTCCTGTTGTCGGTATCTGCTTGGAAAGAAACGCCACCAACAGGTGACGGGGGGAACATCGATAATCTCTGTAAGAAATATTCAATACAATTTAGGTTGTATATGTTGAAGCCGAAATACTTAAAATGGAGCAATCAACTCCATCCAAGACTACGTACCACATATCGGCTTAAATGTCTGTTTTAAAGTAATTTCAACGTCACCGTCAAAGTTTATCATCGTGTCAATGGTGACAATGCCTTTGACAAACAGAATGGGTTTTTGACACAAGTCCGTCGAAGACACCGAAACCTTTGACACAATGTTCAATTTTGACTGCGACTTTCACCTACATGGGGACCTTAAACAGACCTTAACTAGTCCATCACTGTGGCTTGTTCTACTATTCAGATGAACGTTTCCTCGTTCAAATACAAAAATAACTCAAAAAGAAAATTACCCTTGACTGACACTGATCCAATATATCTATAAACTGTTCCACTAGTCCTGATTCGAATTCTCTAATTCTGCAATTTTCTATCAACAGCTTTATAGTTCCCTTGTCCAGCAAGGTTAATAATCTGTCACAAAATATTCAAATTTATATTGCGATAGGTAATACAAGACTTTTTAATAATTATCCATTTTACGTAATGAATAAAAAGTTACATTTAAAATGAACTGAGTCAGTCGGCGACAAACAGAAAAAGAAAATACCTCTTTTGAGTAGCAAGCACCTTAACAGCAAAGTACACTGCGTTGTGTACATTGCCTAAGTAATTTATTTCATCTAAATCTGAAAATATTGTTTGAAAAGGGTAATGTAAAATATGATGGAACTATTGTTACAAATAAATAAAACAGAATAATGGTTGAGCATATTGTGGGTAATGAAAATTCACGATCTTAAAGTTTGAATGCAATTTTGGCGACCAGACTTTTTGCTAGTGAAATGTTACCTGGAGACACATCAGCGAGGCTTTCGAAGTCTCCACCTCTAACTGTTAACAACTGCATGATGAAATACAACTCGATCATCAGATTTGGCACTAAATTCTCTGTAAAAGAAATTGAATAAGTTAGGCCACTGCAAAACATAACGTACGTGTAAACTTACTAGATTACCGATATGTACTTTCGAAAAGATACCCGTGTTCAATTACCATGCAAACATCCTGCGTAGATCTCCACCAGTACGTTCAGACACTCTTCGTTGGTAACTTCTGATCGCAAAGGTTTTACATTGTCTGTCATGCTCGGAAGCCGCTCCAGAGTCATCCTGAGTGCCTAAAAAATTTACAACAGCGGCCGGGTAAGTACAAAAGCATCATCAAGTCTGTACAGCAAACATCACTTGTTTCTTGCCGCCAGCATCCGAAGGATAGGGAAGGTAATGTTTTTACAGGTGTGGGGTACCCTTGGTCTGTTTGGTCCCTTTCTGGGGGGGGGGGGGGGAGGTACACCCTGGTCTCTGATCCCTGGTCCATTTTGCGGGAGGGGGGGGAGGTATCCCAGTCAGTCCTGTAGCCAGGGGGTGGATACCCCCTGGACTGGATAGGGTACCCCCCCCCTCGGGACAGGTTCCTCTACAGGGGGTGCGCCTCTTGCGGTTTACCGCAGGAGAACTTTCTTGTGATCGATATTGTTTTACCTTTGTCGGAGTAATTGTATCCAATTTCGACGGTGTAATGTCCACCACCGAGACTATTTTCGCTTTTGCTTTGGGAGTAGCAGCTTCGTCCGGAATATGAGATTTGGCTTCACTGCAAAAAAAATATCAAAATGCAAAGTCCTTCGCACAAGTGTCACATGCACGGACCACTGAACGGTCGTTGGAGAAATTTGTATCTAACGACCAGCACAAACATTTTGTTCAGGTTAAGCTTTCATCCCTGTCGGTCTGTAGGTTTTGCATTGCTTGATGTATATAATTTAGAAACGATGTTTTGGCATTGTGATGAATCGCTGTTACATTACGCGGTCAAGGTTAGACAAAGCAAAACTGCACAAATTTTGCTTTTGTTTTATCATGTTAAAACCTTGTTCAAAAGTACCGACACCGAAATTTGGCTCGAAATTCGGCCAGTTAAAGTTTAACATTCTGCTAATGGTGATGGGCACTTTGATGGGCTCCTGCCAAAGCGCCTGTCTCCATTGACACAATGTTATAACTTTTTGCGGACCGAATTAAAACTTAATGGGCTAAAATTCGGTATCGGTAGGTGTGAACAAGGCTTTAGTTCTTACCGCAGAAGTTGTCTTTCTTCATCAAGAACCATGAGAGGCCCCGTCTTCGGATCTAACGAGGACTTCGGTTCCTCACCTGTAATACAAAGAAGAACTCTGGAAACCTGTCATCAACACTGCGTGAACTTTGTAACGCAAAATCGCCAGATTTAACCCTAATGATGTATTCACACTGAGCGGAAACGGGACTGATACAGGAACCGGGACCGGAACAATGGGTGACAATAGGTATCAGTCCCTGTTCTGGTTCAGGTGTAATGTGAGAGCTTCTACATCTTTTCATACAACCCATCACTTCCAAGTCCCTGTCCCGGTCTCGGTTCCGTCCAGTGTGAATATACCATAACATATATGTTCCAAGTAAGTATTTTATTTCCATTAACACTTTAATCCTACCTGGAGATGAAGCGGGAGAGGGTTTTTCGATCACATTAAAAGCACTATTGGTTGATGGAAGCACGTCTTGGTTTGATTGATGCACTGTTTTAAATGCTGAAGCACCTGCGCACAGAAAAAAATTACACTTATCAATTTGACTGTAAATGTTTTGTGTGAATTTAATGCAAAGCTTCTTCAGTGTGTGTACCTGGTGGCGTGGAATTTGTCACTAATGTAGGTGTGATACGTCTCGTGGGTTCGGACGCTGCGTTACTGAGTGCCGTCGGAGTGATACGTCGCGACGCTGTAATTATCTTTGCACCAGAAGGGATGTTCAACGTTGAACTGAAATACGTGTCATGAATTTCAATATTTATTGCGCCCAGTTCTCGCCAAAACATACTTGAATTCACCCTACACTAAATCTGTATCTTTCTCATATCAGAGCCTAACAGGGTTCCCTCTCCTTTCCTTTCACGAAATTCCCCGACTTTTCCAGTATTTCTGTCATTTTTCCTGACTTTTTCCCAGGCCTCAAAACACAAATCATACAATTTTATTAATTCAAATGAGGCTGCAATATCAAACAAAACTGTATGAAGATTTCTCAAAATCTGGCAATGGACAGGCAAACATTTTCTGTTGTCAATACATGGAAGTGGGATTTACAATAGAATGAAATTACTAGGTTCCTTACTCATCGTGTTGACTTGGAGTAGACGTTGAAGGTGAAGTTCCGAGAGTTGGAAAGTCGTCATTGTTACAAAGACTGAAGACAGGCGGACTTCCTGGCCACTCATTCCCAGACTTTATCTGCAAAAGATAACTGTTCGTTTTTTTTTGCAGGAAAGGGAACTATAATTCGAATAAATCAGCAACACAACTTAAGATCTTAGCAATTTTGAGTTAATTTCAAATATCTTGAAGAATTCAAAGAACTTGGCAAACCATGGTCCATGTCTGTGCTGAATAGAGGTCATTAACAGTTAAAGAAAGTTGCCTCATAACGTTTCTACCTTTAAATAGTGTTGACATCTCCATCTTATTCCACTAAGCCATACTATTAAGTAAATCTCATTTCATCTCATTTTAATCACACCCTCCTATTTCTGCTCTGAGACAATAAGTGCAGTTTTTGAAAGGATACCTGCTAAAGTTTACCATCTGTCCCAAATACTATTCGTTGGTTACTTACAGACTGTAACTTGACCTCGTTTCTTTTCCATTCCGTTTAGAAAATGAACTTTGTTACCTGAGTCGGGTGAATCCTTCGCTCAGCACTCGGACCTTTCTTTCCCGATGATTTTCGATTCTGTGAGCCTTGACTAGTATTTGGACTTCTTCTTTTTCGATGGTCATTGTCTGGAGTCATGAAATAGTCTGCTAATGAAGTCCTGTGCTTTGACCGGGGTCCTGAATCGGGAGTTTGGAACATGTTGGGCCACGACTGACGTGCACCACTGCTGCTTCCCATGTCCACGGTTGGACTGTTTCTGTGCCTACGATTCGCAGATCCACCGCCACTCCTCACACCACCTCCTGTACTCCAATTAAAGCTTACAGACTTTTCCCTTGAAGTTTCAGGTGTCTTTAATCCAAAACTTGTTTCACTCAGATCCAATGCAGATGGTGTACCTCCTCCCCGTTTTGGAGGAGGAGGGAGTGTGGGCTCTTGAGGACTGCTACTTGTAAATTTCAAAGTCCTACTTGTTGAACTTGAGTGACTTACACTGGAAGGCGTATGAGAAGTCTTTGCTGGTGCTTTAGTCTTCTTGTTTACTTTTAAACTGGCTGGTGTTTTAGCTGGAGACTGGTTTGTTGAACGGCAACCTTGAAGCAATGAGGAACTTTGATCCCGTAAATAATTGAGAAAAAATGGTACAAATTCTGGTTTGATCCTGTCTAGTTCACTTAAAGCTGGTTCACATTCCTGAAATAAAAAATGCAACTTTTTTTCAAATTCAGATTTAAAATTTCTTGTCTGGTTAAAAGTACAATTCAATGTGGGACCAGCACAAAGCAGGACAGATCCACTGGGCTTTATGTACATTTCAATATCTATCAATGCTAACTGAAGACCAGTTATCTGGGCAGGTACTTATGGTGCCATTTAATTCAGTAATAATATTATTAATCTCTATATCTTCGAGGGCCCTTCAGTGTGGGCCAAATCCTCTCAATTTTTGTACGTCGCCTTTTCTTACCATAAAACTTCACTGAAATAACTTTATGTGGTGCATGTTCGTTTTAACCATAAAGTCGGTTCTGCTGAGTGTCTAATGAGACTTGAAAACTCGGCAATGACCAGAAGTGACGAGGACGATAATTGAGTATCCTGCTAATTTGTTGTTATAAGAGGTAGAAATTGACAGCGAACGTTAACAAATAACAAAATCATTATTCCTTTACCTCATTTCCTTTCTTCGCAAGCCATACTATCACACTGGCAGGGGATACCTGCTGCTCCAATGCCAATTCCAAAACAACTGCCATTTTCTCAGTCAAAAATGGCGCGGATTCCCATTTATTACCTCAAAACGAATGCATCTGTCTAAATTTTCTGCAACTCAATTTTTTGTATTGTATGATCAGTATCTTCCAAATTATGATATCATCTTATTTCAAGTACAATTTGGCATATAATATGACATTAAATGTACATCATCGTAATTTAACTTACATTTACAGCATTCGATTAAGTAGGAGAATGACCTGGAAGTGAAACCATTTTCGCGGGAAAAATTATTTGTGAAGAAGGAGTTGATTATTCGGAGAAAGAAATTTAAAAAATACAGCGGAAATCATGCCAAAGAGACCAAATCCATTCGGTGATTCTTCACCACTTCAGTTTAAGTCTCATATAAGTGTGAAAGAAATAGACATGGGAGTTGCGCAGGAATCGAAAATGCAAACAGTTTTTGGTGAGAAGTCTTAAATTTATTTGTTCAAGGCATAACCAAACAGTGTCTGGTTTTTCAGAAATGTAGTTCTACTCTTGTCTGGGTCAACATGTACTGATTTTCTTTGCTGAGTTCTTATTTTTTGTGACAATTGGTTATTTTATGAACTTCCGTAATTATGACACAAATGAGAGATATTTAATCATATTACATGTCCAGTGGATTCACGAACTCTTCAAGGCTCTTGTCCTTGGACAAGAGCCAAGTAAAGTAGATCTAAATATGCCGTAAATTAATAGCATTAAATGGAATCTTGTCAGTTTGCCACTGTTTAGGTAGTTCTTAGTCGTAAAATGGTGTCTTCTTTGATGAAGAGATTTCAAGCGACCGCATTGTCATTTTATTTTTGCAAACTATTTCAGATAGAACGAAAGAGATGTTGTTTGCCGGAGCAAAGAAAGTAACATTTGCTAGAAAGCTTTCAGTGGACATAGATCCACCCCCTAAGCCGTTACCGGGACAACTGAGACTTGACGTTGGTGGACACGTTTGTAACAAACAGGTTATACCAATGGATGCAGGCTTTGGGGGAGGTGTAAATGGAGGGGACTTCAGGTACGGAAGAATGTCGCCTTTAAAGGAACAATCCCTTAGTATTTGAATCGCTTATGCCATCACACGGGGGTAAATGTCGGTAGTACTTGGCGAGGTTGAGGCGGAAGCAGAAAATTAATGAGTTGACCAATAGGATAATTTAAAAGACATTGATGATGATGATGATGAAGTTCGCCAAGCACCATCGTTCTATAATGCGACTCGAGGAATTAGTTTATTAAACACGTCTCCGTTCTGAGGTACTACGATTCTTTTTGTGGTTATTTTAGATTCGAAATGAGCGTGGACAGCATAACTAACGGGTTTCACAACAATAACAATTGTTTGGCAGCACCATTAACTGGACAGTTGCAGATAGATTCATCAGGACAGCTATGTGCAGGAACTAAAGGTACTTCCAGAAATGTTTACCAAAAGATTTTTTCCCGTATTCAGACTTTTAAATAGCTTGACATCTTTCGCTTCTGCTCGGTTTTCTTAATAGTAATTTTGCATTTCAGTGCCACAACCAAGTCCAGTGTTGCCGAATTCTTGTCAGATTTGCAACAGACATCTTGGTCAGTCCATTGTTTCCTGTAACTTTTGCGAGAGACGTTTGTGTTCTGGATGTATTCGTCCATGTGCGAACTGCAAGGGCAGCTACTGTCACTTGTGTTCAGTTACAAAGTAAGTTCACAGTTTTTAGTAAACACGGGTCTTTCATAAACATTTGTGAAAGCCCTGTATGTGTTGCTTTTTGAATTCTGCCTGGATATATAATATAATAATAATATAACAATTTGTGGCTGGAGAGCTGACCTCAAAATGTCAATAATGATGTTGGCGCATCCTAGGATACAAGCTCTTAAACATTAATCACTTTAAAAAGACCTTCTTTTAATTTTCAGCTACGAAGACATGTGTGAAAGAGCGTTTTGCCTGCATTGTTCATCATGACCGTTACAGCAAAGTGTTATCTCAATGAACTGGATACTACAATACTGTAAAAATGGAACCTTTCTGGTATGGTTCGTTGGTGAATAATTTGAATTGGAATCACACAGTTGAAATGGATGAGAAATCGTCGAGTAGTGATTGCACGAAGAGTGTGAGGTGGTGCGGGAAAATGGCAGAATTGATGTGGCACCCAAAGCGTAGCATTTATACAATTGATTTATACAATTTATACTTCAATCGGACACAAATATCAACCCAAATATGGAGAAAGCTGTGAAATGTTCGTGATGGATTAACTCGCAATGATGGATTCAATTTCGGACAAATAAACGTTTAAATCATGAATGGAGTGAATACCTAATTTGATGTTGGGAAGGAAATATAATGGAGGAATTTTCGTGCCGGTTATGTTTATTTTTGCAAGACATGATTATGATAATTTTTGAAATACAGTGTGTAGTTCTATTATTCGGAGAACAGTTGCTTTATATTTTTAATACATACAACAGTATGCTAGAATTTTGATGTTGTAATATATTTATTATTAGACAATTGTAACCTGTTAAGAATGTTCCATACAATATCAACTAGTCAATATTTTGTAAAGTTCTACGTAAAATGCCACACATCGAGAAACTTAAAGAAAGAATTCAGTTGAACTATTCCTTCAAAGTCTCACACGACAAGTCTAAATTCTGAGCGCCAGTTTGAAGAAAGAGCCACTCCATTAATGTAAGATCGTACAAGGACTATATTGCACTATTCCGGGAAAAACTACACAAACAACTGTGATCCTAAAAAATATAAAGTAACCCTGCATGGCAACGGTTTCCAAGCTCTCGAATGACGTCAGATTACGACGTGACATTATGACGCTAAGTTTGTGTATAAAAACGAGCACTATTTCATCATGAGGATCACTTAATCTCTCGAATTTTCATTCGAGAGCTAATAAACATAAACCGATTTTGTAACATAAATAAGATATTTTAGTGGATTCCATTAAATAACGTTGGTGCGTAGTGTAGAAATGCTACATAGTGACGTGTCCGACTTCTAATTTAGCAATCATGAATGGTAGCCCTTGTAGAGAACATTGTTGTAAATGTTTTTTCATACACATTGAAGTAGAATTTAGTATTTTTGCATCAGTGGAAGATAATGTATTTTGAAGTCGTGATGAAATTTAATAAAATTATATTTTTCTATGAAGATACTTTTGTTGTGATATAAAATTTGTACTTGTTCCTCTCGTAATGAAAAAACTACTCGTTGCATTTGGGTGCTCGATTCAATGATTTTGATGGAAAGAAATCTGCTCGAATCGTTTTAGGCAGGATCCACTGTTCTTGGGAGTAAAGTAATAAGTGAACGACACCCATTATAAAGAATGTGCTGGCGATATTTCACGTTACGTCTGTTGGAAGATCTTTTTTTTGGGGTGAGAGATTGAGTTGTTCTTTTTAAACTTTAGACATGATGGAATAACGATAACTTAAGCCGTCGGCGAATCTTCGAGTAACTGATGATGTGTTCTCACAAGATTATACAAGAGTATAAACTTTTTGGAGCAAAAACTATCTTACAAAACGGTATTTAGAAGTGCACAATCTCCCGTTTCGCTTTTCTTTCAGTACAAACTAAAATATTACAATGACAGAAATTTTATTCACAGAAAAAGAAACTAGCTCGCTGAATGGAATACTCGTTACTGAAGCTCGTAAGCGGGGCCAATGTAAGGACCTGTTCACGCCAAGCGAAAAAAATCAAAGAAAAAATTATAAACGCAGAAAATTTTCCCTTTCGTTGGGTGAGAATGAGCCGTAAATATTGCACAAGTAATATTCTACCCCATAATTAGTGAGACGTATGTCTGAGGTGAAAGCACGGCTCAGTCAGACATCCGAGTGCTTTTTAACACTTCTGGTACTTGAACTTCGGGTCCGAACAGCCGATTTCCTGTTTTTAACGTTTTCGTTGACTAGACGTTCAAGGACAATTCAGCAGTAACTGGGTTCTTAGGCTCAACAAACAAGTGCTTGAAAAATCACTTTTTTAAACGTCGCATCACAACGCAATGACCCATAAAAGTACATGGTGCAATGAGCATGATGAGAGGTCTGGAAACTACTGTGAATCTGAAAACTGAATTTGTATTGTTAAGTGAAAACTTTTTTTAGACTCTACATTTGCCATCCCCCATGTACCTTGATGAAAAATCCACTATGAAATGGGGTATATATTTTGTTTTTACAACCCGCGTACGCAGTACGACGGGAGGTTTTGTTTTCACAGGTGCCTGTCTGTTAACAGGGGAGGGGTACCCCGCCCCCCGGATAGGACAGCAGAGCAAGCACTTGCTACACGGCGGGCGGTATGCCTCTTGCGTTCACGCAGGAGAACTTTCCTGTCTGCAGATGAAAATCAAATATTGATATGAAAAATTAAAACAGTACTGAAGTGTCAAGTGAGCTTTATGTTATCAGGGAGATAACTGATCACAACATTGTTGCAACTTTTGGTATCTTATCTGTGGAGGCCGGCCACTTGACCCAAAAGTAATTCGTTTAGCTTTCCTTTTGTGTTCGAAGTTTTTGAAGAGATGCTCTGTACAATGCTGTATTTGTAGGATATGCAGACAGAAAGAAGATACATTGTTTCAGTTGTGAAGATTTTTTGCTGATCCACAGAAATCTGAAGTTAGACTGATGTCTGGGAGAGCTACATGCACCTGAGATAAATATTTGGCTTACAGAAGTGTAGATTCTTAATACTGAGTTTAATGAAAAGAAAGACGAGCATTGGGTAGTAAAATGGCATTCAGCAAAAGATACAGACGAAACAGTTACTTGAATTTAGCAGAAGCCACGTTCACCGAGCAGCCAGAACCGGAGACTTCGAGAACCAACTCTCTGGTTATTGTGGCGATAGACTGGAGCCGACAAGCTTGGGCAACATTTAACTGTTACGTATGATATTGGATTGCCAAATGCGAAACATTAGTACTGTTCTCGTAAAAAAAAAATGGGGTCCCATTGCAAGTTTTTCATAATTCGATATTGCCAGTCGCATGTGTTGTAATTTTCATTTCCTGGAACTACTTGAAAAAAATTGCCGAAGTGATTGACAATAGAGGTTTTCGTTTTCAACTTTATTATGGCAGATCTACCAACTTTGTGTTAAATAATTAACAGAACTTAAAAGTTAAGGTTAAAATTGATATTTTAAATTCATTTTATGCTGACCAAATTCAAATAATTCTGTATAAAATTTGTATATTTTCGCAGTGTATATTTTCTTCAGATTTTATATTTTAAACCTAAGTTTCTATGAAATAAAAATACAAAGTTAAACGTTTAACACAATGTCGCCAGAATAAGGTTAAGGACGAAAAACTCGATACTATTTGATATATTTTGTGTTTAAATATAAATTACAAGAAAGTCCTCCTGCGTGAACGCAAGAGGCATACCGCCCGCTGCGTAGCCGACCTATTCCCGGAGGGGGGGGT